>BHDV01063462.1:54437-86659 GCA_005406045.1 Adoxophyes honmai
CGCTGGTAAAATAAAAAATGACGTGTAAAAGTGCTCTTAGGAGCCTATTTGCATAAATAAAGTTTTGAATTTTGAATTTTGAATTAACCCGGCACCACACAGGAATTTCTCTTCAGTATTGGTTATTATAGCGGCAACTGAAATAGTTATTTGTGAAACTCAACTGCCACGCTATGGCACGCAGCCTGGTGAAAGACAGACGGACAAGCGAAGTCTTACTAATAGGGTACAGTTTTTACACTTTGTGGACAGAACCCTAGCTTATGAAAATAAAATATTGATTCTTCTACAGATTCAGTCCATTGTTATTGACAAGGTCATTGACATTAACCTTGACTTTTAGGTATAAAGCCTCTTCAAGGTTGGGATCACATTCTATTGTTTGCGCTATTACCGATTTTTGACGGGCATCTTGCTACGTTATTTTTGGGTGGAGGACGTAATTATAGCTTGATAGGTTTAGGATTGTTTGCGTCAAACAAATGAAATCTGGCGGGCGAATGAACTGTCACGAATACATTCGACAGTAGGGAGAGCTCGGGAAATGTTGGTTAGACAAAACCGTAGACACTTTTACGTGGCAATGCTGCCAGCATTCTGGGCACCCTTTCTGTTGGTGGCGATCGGAGTAAGGCTCAATTCACACCAGAAGAGCAGCGCAGCGCGGCGTACCGCAGCGACCCGCTCCGTGGAGACTGCTCGACTGCTCGAGAAGCCGCTGGAATGCGTAGGAAGTCGCTGGAATTCACATAATTTTTGACATATTGACATATGTATTGACAGCGGCCGTCGCGACTACTCGGGCATCCTCGGGCATTCCCGCGACAGCTCGCGCAGTCGCACGGCTTTGTTTATGGAATGCGCTGGAATTCCCGCGGATCCGCGGGCATCCGCGCGCATCGTTAGAGTTTCTCATGCGATAATAAGTCTTATTGTAATGAAAATAAAGTTGAAATTCCCATGACACTGAAACTGCGCTCCGCTACGCCGCGCTGCGCTGCTCTTCTGGTGTGAACTGAGCCTAAATGTATTGTCTTTATTATAGTGGTAGATTAAATTTAAACTATTTCTAAGTTTTACATGACATGCGTTTTTCTTTTTTTGTTGTTGTTTTGAACGAACCACGAAAAGTCACTTTTTGTATAAATACATGGGTACATACATACATACAATCACGCCTGTAGTCCCATGTGGGGTAGGCAGAGCACACAAAACGCTACATAGACAAAACGATGACTATTTCAGGTTTTGTGGCTACTTCAAGCATTTTTTTTTTGTTTTGAGTTGGCAGGTAGAATAGTGACAGGTTGCTAGCCTGTCGCCTAAAGTATACATACATACATACATAACGTCACGCCTCTTTCCCACAGGGGTAGGCAGAGACTACTTTGTTCCACTCGCTACGATTCTGACATACCTCTTTTGCTTCATCTACATTCATTAATCTCCTAAAGTATACCTTACCCTATGTCCTTAGTCGCTTCTTACGACATCCACGGAAGAAATGGAGAGGCGTTATTCTAAACCTGACACCACAAGACGAGTCAATTGTATAAATTTAGGTATAAAAATAGATGAAAAAGGTACAATAGTGAACAATGTAATTACTGTAAAATGGGCTGAGTAGTGAGCTGAATAAAATTGTGTTATGTACCAGGAGAGTAGTGGTAACAAAGAGGTTACGTGGATTTTTTAGGCTACTGTACATACATCACGCCTGTATTCCCAAATAGGGTAGGCAGAGCGCACGAAACGTAGACAAATCTATGACTATTTCATGTTTCGTTGCCACCTCTAGCATATGTTTAGGTTTTGAGTTGGCAGGTATAATAATGTCAAGTTGGTAGCCTGTCGTGGCTGTCGTCTAAAATGTACAGTCGAGTTCATAAATATATGAGCAGACAAATGCCCAATATGTAAACTTTTGCACCTTATTGTCAATGTCATAAAGGTGTACAGATATTTTTGAACCCTCAGTTTTGCTCATATATTAATGAACTCGACTGTACCCTAACACATTTCCTTAGTCGTCTCTAACGTCTTCTGCGTCATTCGCGGAAGAAATGGAGAGGTGTTATTCTACACTACACGGTTCAAAACAGAGTTTATATAAAACTAGCTTTTGCCCGCGGCTCCGCTCGCGTTAAATTCGGGGTATCACAGAAGAGATAGCACACATACCAATTGTATAGCTTTCTACATTGAAAACTTCCACTCCTCACTTTAGGGAAATGAGGGGTTTTGAAGAGACAAAATGTAGCCTATGTCACTGCCCTAAACTATCTCTACCTAAAAAATCACGTCAATCCATCGCTCCGTTTAGCCGTGGAAGACGGACAAACAAACAAACAAACAAACAAACAAACACACTTTCACATTTATAGTATATTGGTACGGATGCGAAAAATGACGAGATTTGAACTTAACACGTTTGACGATAATTTCACAATTATGTCGGTCATTTCGTCAACGTTTAGTTACAGTTGGCTGTTTACACAGGATGCATTTAAAAGTACGTTAGTGAGTCATTGTTAGAGCCGTCACACAATAGTTATCTTGAACGCTATCAGATCTGTCAAATGTTTATAGCAAACTTGTCTTATCTGTAAGATTAGCATGGCAACGATTCGAAAAAAAAAACATAAAAATATTTCGCCTAACGAGTCAGCATTCCCTCTACCCTCTACCCTCCTACAGAATAGGTATATTTTTAGTGTATGTATGTTCACTCTACTTGTCGTAGACATCTCGCGGCAGCTCCTAGATGAAGGGCTACGAATTAGCCTGAAACATGTCGAGCTAAACTCGATTTAATAGACGTGAGTTATCCGTAAAATTTTCAAAATCTGTAATTTATTGACAACTCTAGTTAGTCAGTGACCGATATACACTTCTCGCGCGCGATTCGACTCGCTTTTTTTAACCCGGCTGAGTATCGGTTAATCATTTATCAATATCTGATGCAATTCACGCCATAGTGGCAAAATTTTGATATTAAAACATTCGTCATGATTATTGGCAGGTAAATCTGCTGAAAGCTAAACACTATGTAAAGTACTTAGTTAAATTATGACACAAAGGCTCAATTCACACCAGAAGAGCTGCGAAGGGCGGCGAAGCGGAGCGCAGTTTCAATGTCATGAGAATTTTAACTTTATTTTCATTACAATAAGACTTATTATCGCATGAGAAACTCCAACGAGATGCTCGCGGATCCGCGGGGATTCCGGCAAATTCCATAAACGAAGCCGTGCGACTGCGCGAGACGTCGCGGGAATGCCCGAGGTTGCTCGAGCAGTCGCGAGCGGCCGCAGGCAATATCCCGCCCAGAGATCTTAGACTTCCCGCGCATTCCAGCGACTTCCTGCGCATTCCAGCGACTTCTCGAGCAGTCGCGGGAATCCTCGCGCCTTCTCTACCGAGCGGGTCGCTGCGCTTCACTGCCCTTCGCCGCTCTTCTGGTGTGAATTGAGCCATATTCTCACGCCTGTATTCCTAAGAGGGGTAGGCAGAGCACATGAATTTAAAAATCCAGTGCCACGTTTAGCAATGATGATGGTTAAACGTGATATTACAGTGACAGGTTGCTAGCCCATCGCCCACAATACACTAACCCTTTCCCAGAGTTGACTCCGACACCCACGGGAAGAAAGGGGGAACTACTATTCTAACCCGGCACCACACGGGGTAAAATTATGGCAGGACAAAACATAACATAAACAATACAGTTGCACGTTTTAGGGCCATATTTAGCACGATTTGAAATAAGTCAGAAAAAAAGGTAAAGGGTAAAGTCACTGGTAATGGACAAAGAACCAGTAATGGACAATGTCTCTTATTTACTACTCACTAAGGAAAATTCATTTGTTTTACAACAATCAATTCACAACTCTATGGTCTTTAAATTATGAATGAAGTGTCCATCACTGGTGCTTGTCAGCTTAAACCGTCCATAACTGGTGCCGTTACCCTACTTAATCGTGACAGGTTACTAGCCTGACTACTAGATCATATCTTACCTAACCTATTTAAACATAAAACTACCGTGAGACTCATTCATAGTGAAATAAACCCACATCTTTACATCGAGATTCGCTCGACATGTTTCGGCTCTATTCGAGGTCCATCATCAGTGCGTGTCTATCCGCCTATATGTCGATCTAATCTCGATTTAAAGACGTGAGTAGCTTCATTTAATTTCACTAAGCCTATTTTCCTCAGTCGCCTCCTACGACATCCACGAAAGAAATGGAGAATTATTCTAAACTCGACGCACGGCTTAACAAATAATATCTGTTGGCTGTTTCAGGCGACAGGCTAGCAACCTGTCACTATTCTACCTCTTCCATCTTTGCAAACCTAAAACTATGCTAGAAGTGGCTCCAAAGCGTGATATAGCCATAATTATGGTTTTGTCTATGTCACGTTTCGTGTGCTCTGTCTACCCCGTTTGGGAACACAGGGGTGATTGTATGTATCTGTTAGCATACAATTTTTTTACCGGATCTACTGTCTGTGATTGTATGGGCGCTTGTGCACTACCATGAATTTTCCGGTCCGGCCGTCCGGTTTTTTAAGGTCTGTCGCGCCGTCCCGCTTACGCCAATACAATTTAATGGAAGAGCAAGCGAGACGAGAACTCAATGAAAAAGCCGGACCGTAAAATTCATGGTAGTGCACAAACGCCCTATGACACATAATTGTGAAATCATTCTAACAGCTGATGCGTAAACAGTGGGAAGCCCCGAGTTCGATGCTCTGTGAAAATATTTGTTTTAGATTTTAGTCATTTTCATAGAATACATCATACATACATACATAATTCTCACGCCTGTATTCCCAAGAGGGGTAGGCAGAGCACATGAATTCAAAAATCCAGTGCCACGTTTAGCAATTTCAGGGTAACCAGGTGGTCAAACGTGAATACTATATAATACTATGATTTTTATACGATTTATCGCGAATTGTTGTTTCGTCTAACACTAATGGACTCAATTTTATTTATTCTCAGGAATCCAAAGATAAAACTGGAAATCGTTAGCTACAATAACACTTTGTTTGTTATAATGTTTTCAATACATAAATGGTGTCACCATTTCCGTAACGCCTTGGGTGACCAAAGACTGCGGCCCTTTATGTATACATACGGTCAAGCCTTTCACGTTTTGTGGCCACTTTTAGCTTATTTTTGGCTTTAACTCGGCTGGTATAACAGTGACAGGTTGCTAGCCTGTGGTTAAAAATATACCTTAACCTATTTCCTTAGTCGCATCTTATGTCATCCATGGAAGAAACGGAGAGGTGTTATTCTAAACCCGGAATACAGACACTTATTTCAGCGGGAGTTACAACAAATCTACTTACGTTAAATCTCGTAAACACTCTAGGAAACCTTTTAATTCCTAAGTCAGCTTTCGTTATGTGCGTCAATATAATTAATGAATCAATACAAAATTCTATTAAGGCCTTTAAGTATTAGCCTACTAGTGCTATCGTTATGGAACTATATCATACTAGCTTTTACCCGCGGCTACGCTCGCGTTAAATTCGGGGCAGCACAAAAGAGTAGTGTCCGACCGAAACTTCGGCTTCGGCTTCGGCTTCGGCCACCTTCGGCCAAACCTTCGGCTTCGGCCAAAATTTGGTCGAAGCTTTGGCCGAAGCCGAAGGTTTGCAAATTGTAATTTGAAATTGAACGAACGATGTCAGAACGAGACGGATAGTGCGCAGCGCTTAGCAGAACAGCGTTTCGCCGACCCGATCGCATTGCTTGCAGTTAATCTTATAAATAACTGACAACACATAACATAACAACATAAACACACTTGATTTCGAAGCGAAAACTGCGGAAAATATACTGCTGTTTTTTTTTACTATTAGCAAATTCTCTCATTTCTTTGGGTCAACACACCTTCGGCTTCGGCTTCGGCTTCGGCCGAAGGTTTTCATGAAAGCCGATTAATCGGCTTCGGCTTCGGCTTCGGCCAAAATTGTACCTTCGGTCGGACACTACAAAAGAGATAGCACACATACCAATTTATAGCTTTGTACATTGGAAATTGCGGAATTCTCCACAAACTTCTACACCCCACTTTAGGGAAGTGGGGAGTTATGAAGAGACAAAAAGTAGCCTATGTCACTCTCCATGCCCTAAACTATCTCTACCTAAAAAAAATCACATCAATTCATCGCTCCGTTTAGCCGTGAAAGACGGACAAACCAACAAACAAACAAACAAACATACTTTCACATTTATATATTAGTACGGATTACATCTTAGCTATTTTTTTGCCGTGAAGTGTCGGGTTTAAAATAACACGTCTCCATTTCTTCCGTAGATGTCGTAAGAGGCGTTCGAGGACGTAGGTTTAGATGCATTTTAGGCAACAGGCTAGCATACTGTAACAATAGTTAACTTAATACCCAAAAGTTATATTACATTTTGCTACGAAATGTGTAATAAGTAGAGCCTGTTACCTAAAACACGCCTACCATTTTCTTATTCCTTATTTGAATGTACTTCTTATGCTATCGAGTAAACTGATTCCTAAGCCGTTATAGAACCTCTTCATAATAAAGTTAATTGACATAAGTACTGAGTAACAAGGAAAATCGTTACAATATTCACTGTGAAACAGTTCTAAAGTCGACCAGAGATCAATGTCTTTGATACTATATTGTTGATAGACAATGTTTACTAACAATGATACATCATTTATAAGTTCTTTATAAGAACGAAAGTGAACAATTGTTTTTTACAGTATGTACTTGCACATAATGATATAAACGAGTAAGTATACGTCTGTTTCTTGATGTAAAGATAATCGCCGACTATGAGCACTTGTAGCACTGGACGTATAACTTGCGCGTTGCCGACTATCCATATTCAAACCTTCATCTTAGTAAAGTAGTTCATTCTCGTATGTGAAAAATTCATGAATAAGGATCACAATAGAGAAAACTCAACTTTCGAGACGATTCTCCGCGACTTAGGTACCTATATTTCTCTGAAATTTAAGTCAAACGACTTATTTCTCTTTAAAACTGTGACTCACATAATTACGTCACCATTTCACAATTTTCGCCACCATTTCACAATTGTGGTGCAAATTTCGCCACAATTTCCATTATTGCGCAATGTTTTCATACAGCTCAGTATAAATAGAACGCGCGGGGTACAGAGCCGCATACCACATCTAGACGTGCTATCAGACACATCTAAGTGCTACATAAAAGCAACATACTTGTATATCTACGTAAAGTCGATAAATCAATATGAGAGGCCACTTTGAGTGCGATTATTTCGGACCGATGCGTCATCGCGGTCACCACGGCCACCACGGCCCGTTCGGACACCACGGACACGGCCCATTCGGACACCACGGGCACGGGCCATTCGGTCACCATCACGGACCCCACGGCAAATTTGGCCGCCACGGCCACCACGGCCACCATGGCCACCACGGCCACCACGGACCGCATGGTTTCGGACCCTTGGGACCATTCGGACCTTGGGCTATGGGTTGCCGACGTGGTATGGGAGAGGGTCCCTGCAATCGCCCTACTGAGACTCGCTGTGGAAGGGAAGAGGGACCAGGAAGACATGGATCAGAAGAGTCATTCCGGCGTGGACCGTTTGGACATTTCCATGGGAGAGGGCCATGGGAGAGGCCCGGGAGCCCAGGGTATGGAAGGAAGGAGAAAAGGAAGGAAAAGGGTTGCTGCTGCAGGAGAGATGATGGAAAAAGGGACCAAGGAACGCAAGCTTTCGTTATAGAGAGGGTTATCGTTGAGAACGATCCGCGATGCAATTCTGTTTGAAGCACTATGTAGGTACCTCATCTATTTAGTTTCTTAGTTCTTTCACCATTTCATTTTTATTTGCGTAGCATCAGAATAATTATTCGACACTTCAGCCATTATTGTTCCTTCCTATTCTCAATTCTGTACAACTTTCACTGCAGTTGTCTTTGAAAAAATGTGCAGAATCCCGAATAGGAAAAAAGAATAATAGCTGAATTGTCGAATAATGCCATCACAAGTAGTAAAACACTTCGTATCTTATTAAACTAAGTACAATGTCAAAATAATGGTGGCAGTTTAATGATACATGAGTGTTTGAGTACTTTTGATGAACCTTTTTATTTGCAATTAGTTTTTGCAAATTAAAGCGTTGTCGGTTTAATTCCAGTTAAAAAATCATAAACGGTTTTAAACGAGACAGGGTTATAATTTGTAAAATTTAACGGTGGGTTCGAATCCTACAGTGGATAAACTTTATGCCATTGGCGTAAATTTTATCCTGCATTGCTTGTTTGTTTTTAATAACATATTTATTTAACCTCCGTATATTATCTGTGCTTTCACAAACAACTATGCGCTATTATTGACTTAGGCCTCAATATTTTGTTCAGAATACGAACAATATTTAATGTGGAACCACAAATGTAACTCCCAATTTTCATGGCTTGAATTTTTAGACAATTAGAAATAGATTAGTGTAGATTAGTTTTTTATGAGTTGCTTGTGGTTTTACGTAAAATTGTGGCTGATTTCAAAACACAGTTAAAATGTTTAAGCTGTGGATTGTTACGTTGCATTTCAATTGCAAAAAATACGTTATCATACTATAATTTTATCAAAGTATGAACAGCTGTTCATTTTACTGTATTTTAAATATTCCTGAACCTAGTTTTTTTTTAATACCTATATCTTCCCTTTCAAATCGATTTATTACTAATACAAGAAAAAATATGTTTACTTAATCATTTTCACACTAATCTCTATATATCTTATCACAATAAATATTTGGTTCACATATCTAATCTTTCAACGTATACATGTTTTATTTATGTTTTAGCGTATTATGCTTCAAATTGATAGCAAATGTGTGACGTTTGAGACCAAATTCCCTTGAAAAGGAGTTTGAAGGATTACTAAGAAGCTGTAAGGTTTCCATTCAGCTCAGTAGAGAAGTTTCTAGAAAAATTGCGATTTTACTTACATTGTGTCAAATGAGGTATTTTTATATCCGTAAGTTTTGAAGAAACGAACGAATAAAAAGTAGACGAAGAAATGACTTTTTGTTTTCAACTGACTGAAGACAGTTGACACCTGGTAAAACGTACCTAGTACCAAAAATCTACTTTAATACTAGAAAGGAAGAGAGAGGGTCCTAAGATTGTTCCCTGGGGAATGTAGCTCGGATAACCAAGGTAAATGGGCCTGTTATGAATCAGGTAAATGATCAAATACAGACGCCTAGAGATATGTGATTGGCAGCTACATCAAGCCACGTTAATGCTGTGCAAATAATTATAAATGAAAGACAGTCAATACTAGAAGAAGGTAGACTACAGCATCCGTTGGATAATTGGATTGAACCGGAAAAAGCGACTACAACTATTTATAATTGAAATAAAAACAATTGCACCACAATTCGAGTTTTTACTTATCCCTTAGACTTATCAGTTGCGACTTGCTTTAAAACCTTGCCTTAGCAAACGTAGGGAATAAGTTATAGTTCTAGAGATTCATTTGAGTATAGAGAAGGCTATGTCAAGTTTAAAGCAGGTATAGTAACTACAACTACAGTCGAACCAATTGATTTCTGACCCACCGAAGAACTTTGTCAAAGTAAACGTAATACAGTTTTCCTTTGTAATCCAACGCCATGTCACTATCCCGTTCACTGCATGTAGGTTCTATGGTGAATCGGGAATGATTAGGTTTCAGTGTACAGTCGAATAAGACATTATCGATTCGAATGAAGTGCCAAAAGTGTGCATAACTTTCATCAGTAAGATTGTGTTTACATAATGCTATTATTGGTTCGTGTATCCATCGATTGTCATAAAATACCTAGTTATTGTTCGAAAGATCGTTAGTGGTAAATGTTAATAAGGTATAAGGCAAATAAAAAAAAAACTACGTAATAAAACGAATCTTAACAATTGCAAATTCACGAGTAAATTTTTAATCTGTCCTTATCTATTCTTTTTGTTTTAATTAATTGAGATAACTCAAAGGATAGTAGAAAAATTACATACATATATGTAGGGACAATCACGCGGATCACGCCTATGTTAACACTTGGAGTAGGCAGAGCAAATGATAATTAATAATTAAGTATGACTATTTTACGCCTGGCAGCCACTTCTATCATAATTTTAGGTTTAAAAACAGAATCAAATAGGTAGTATAACATTGACAGGTTGCTAGCCTGTCGCCTAATGCAATCCTCTAAACCTATTTCATTAGTCGCCTCTTACGACATCCACGGAAGAAAAGGAATAGTGTCATTTCTATCCCGACAAATTTTAGGGCAGAGACAAATTTTCATATAGGTAAGGTACAAAATCATTTTTTGAAGAGTGAAGTAATTTCCGAATCTCAAAAGGATTTAAAAATATAAACGTTAATAAAAAAGAACAACAATAATTGTCAAAGCTTGAATTATAGCATAGACAGAACAATTAATTTACTGAAATTTATTCGACCGTGATTTAATTAAGCACTGTAATAATTACGATCTAGCCAGATTAAATGTAAAATTGCTAGCCTAGGCCATATTATTTTACTAGTAGACGCTCCTAAAATTCTGAGGGAACGACAAAATTCTTGCTCCTAATGAAGTTTCCATAATAAACGTTTAGGGGCACGTCTTGCTTGAAGCGGGGAGCGTAGCGGAAGCGTTTTGTAATCACTACATTCAATTTTGCTTTGAAGTGCTTGACAGAGCGAAAACTAAGTCCCTCACTAGCTATTTCCTGTGCTTCGGTCAGCGTAGATTTCGTTCGAGAATTTCTCGGAAATTCTTTACTAGAATAAGAAGTAACTATGTCTTTTCTGGGAATTCAAATTATTTAAATACCTTATTTATATTAGGTTTTCACTTGAAGCGTGAAAACGCATAGATAAACAGAATTAATTATTAGAATATTAATACGATTGAAAGTTTAGCTTTCTTAGTAAGTTCAAGTGACTTATTATTACGATGTCCTTCTACCCTGAACTCTAATGTGTAGCTGTGTGTAATCAGTTCAAAATTAGATAGTATGCCGAGGGAGAATAATAGACATCCACGGAAAAAATACCGAGGTTTTATTCGAACTCCGTGTTTTTTTATTTTTCCACGTAAAACTACATAAACTCCAAAGGTTGTTTCTATGAAGTGAAATTTCATTGGCAATCGCTGTATCTTTCTCAAAAATATTTTTAACACCAAAAATGTTCTTGCTGCACCGAGTCATTCCATGTAACATGCACTTTGGTGTCAGAGCCCAGGTATAACTCTTTCTATGCAGGGAACAAAGATAATAATTGGTAGCTGGAAATGTAAAATATAATACTTACAAAATCTCATTAAAATCATTTTTTTAATTCGTCTATCAATAAACATAACTGCATTATCAAATCACATTTTCTAGTGATTACTTGAAACTACTAGCTTAAACTTTCGCAGTCGTGCTACGAGGCTATATTCAGCGTTGTCAAAGCGAAAAAAAAATCGCTGTCTCTTTGGCCACAGCCTTAAGCCTCAATATGGTTTTAACCGAAATAATTACCGTCGACGCTTGAGTTTTCAATTAATAGTCTATGGAACTCGAGAACTTCATTTACTTAGATTGTATCACACTCATTGGTTTAATCTGAGTTTTAATGAACACACAAGACCTATAAAAAATTATTGAGTCCTTAATTGTATGCCTAAGAGCTAATTTTTCAATCACCAGATAAAACATATCTGTCCGATAAATGTTGGCTGTCACTTTTCTTTTATATGACGCGAAAAAAGGATAGCAATAATTTTAACTGGCAGATAAATTTATCTGGTGATTGAACAATCGGCCCTTAGACTTTGTATTCATAGATAGATTCTACTTTTTATTATTTAGTTGTATAGGTACTATAGTGTCATCAACTTATGTTTTGTTCAAAATGAAAACTGCTTCCTCTCCTACTTCATCCAAAACATACTCCAAATCCTTTTCCGTGCACAGTGCCAGGCTGTGGAATCGGTTGCCAACTCCTGTCCGGCAATCAACCTCGATTTACTCGTTCAGGGAGCGCCTGAAGAAGATGTGGCGTTAAACTATTTCTGAATCTATTCTAAATATATAAAAGGAGAAACTGACTGACTGACTGACTGACTGACAGATCAACGCACAGCCTAAACGGCTAAACGTAGGCACTTGAAATTTGGAAGGGACGTAGGTTGGGTACAGTAGAGGTGCACTAAGAAAGGAATTCCCGAAATTCCCACGGGAACGGGAATTAGCGGGAAAATCCCGTTGTATGAAAAATCTAAACCGCTTAAGTTAGACGCTTGAAATTTGGCATGCAGGTACCTTAGTAAACCTGAAGATTATTTGCAACGGGATATTGCGAAATGCCCACGGGAACGGGAATTAGCGGGAAAATCCCGTTGTATGAAAAATCTAAACGGCTTAAGTTGGACGCTTGAAATTTGGCATGTAGGTACCTTAGTAAACTTAAAGCTTAGTTACAACGGGATATTGCGAAATTCCCACGGGAACGGGATTAGCGGGAAAATCCCTTTGTATGAAAAATCTAAACCGCTTAAGTTATACGCTTGAAATTTGGCATGCAGGTACCTTAGTAAACTTAAAGCTTAGTTGCAACGGGATATTGCGAAATTCCCACGGGAACGGGAGTTAGCGGAAAAATCCCGTTGTATGAAAAATCTAAACCGCTTAGTTTAAACGCTTGAAATTTGGCATGCAGGTACCTTAGTAAACTTAAAGCTTAGTTGCAATGGGATATAGCGAAATTCTCACGGGAACGGGAATTAGCGGGAAAATCCCGTTGTATAAAAGATTTAAACCGCTTAAGTTAGTCGCTTGAAATTTGGCATGCAGGTACCTTAGTAAAGTTTAGTTGCAACAGGATATTGCGAAATTCCCACGGGAACGGGAGTTAGCGGGAAAATCCCGTTGTATGAAAAATCTAAATGGCTTAAGTTTGACACTTGAAATTTGGCATGCAGGTTTCTTAGTAAACTTTAAGCTAAGTTGCAATGGGATATTGCGAAATTCCCACGGGAACGGGAATTAGCGGGAAAATCCCGTTGTATAAAAGATTTAAACCGCTTAAGTTAGTCGCTTGAAATTTGGCATGCAGAATCCTTAGTAAAGTTTAGTTGCAACAGGATATTGCGAAATTCCCACGGGAACGGGAGTTAGCGGGAAAATCCCGTTGTATGAAAAATCTAAACGGCTTAAGTTTGACACTTGAAATTTGGCATGCAGGTTTCTTAGTAAACTATAAGCTAAGTTGCGATGGGATATTGCGAAATTCCCACGGGAACGGGAATTAGCGGGAAAATCCCGTTGTATAAAAATCTAAACGGCTTAAGTTCGACGCTTGAAATTTGGCATGCAGGTACCTTAGGAAACTTAAAGCTTGGTTGCAACAGGATATTGCGAAATTCTCACGGGAACGGGAATTAGCGGGAAAATTCCGTTGTATGAAAAATCAAAACAGCTTAAGTTTGACGCTTGAAATTTGGCATGCAGGTAAGATGGAAATAGTCGAAGGGATGGAGAGTGAGTGACATAGGCTATCTTTGGTCTTTTTATAATCCATCACTTCTCTAAAGTGAGGGGTGTATGTATGGAGCATTCCGCAATTATAAATGTTTTTTATGTAGCATATATGTCTAGAATCTTTTTATCCTATTCCCAAATTGAAATACATTTATCGTCTACAGCAGCGTATTCAAATAATTCTGAGATCTCTTCTGTGTCATTCCGAACTTAATGCGAGCGAAGCCGCGGGCAAAAGCTAGTTGTATATGTTTATGTTTAACCAATCTATTTGTTATTGTATTACTATTATGTATTTATAAAGGTTATAAAAATCATTACAGTAGAATCCGCTTATAATGACTCCGCTTATATTGACCAACCGCTTATTGTGACGTAATTACCCTACGAAGTTTGGTTTTCTTATAAAATCCTTAGCAAAATATTCGGATATAATGACTCCGCTTACAGTGACATGTCGCTTATAATGACCTATTTTAACGAATTAGGTCCGGTTATAATGACCGATATGATCTCTTGCGCCGTCGCTAATGTTTGTTGATACCCGAAGACGTAAGTGATCGTCTCGAAGAAGACTGCAGAATAAATGTCATGCAACTACAACGTGCAATTTAAATAAAAATATAATAATATAAATATCTCTGGACAATTTTTACACCAATCATCTAGTCCCAAAGTAGGCAATTTAATGCCTGTGTTATGGGTACTAGACAACGGATAAACATACTTATATATAGATAAACATCCAAGACTCGAAAGCAAACATTCGTATTCATCATACAAACATCTGCCCTGACCGGGGATCGAACCCGGGACCTTAAGCGTCACAGTCAGGTTCTCTAACCGCTGGGCTATCCGGCCGTCAAAATTTTTATCCTAAGTTAATGAGGCAAGGTTTTTTTATTGAAATTAGAAGGCATTTACATTTACGTGTCTTTTTTACATATCGCTTTGTATGACGTCCGCTTATAATGACCTTTTTGGTGATTCCCTTCGATGTCATTATAAACGGAGTTCACTGTAATTACTTGTATTATATATTTTATAAATTGATAGTATTTGTTGTACAGTTACTTCACCATGTTTATTGTATCCTCTCTTTTTGTCGGTCTCAATAATTTCGTTTCCTTTCTGCCTCTCTAAGGTTGGCTGTAAGAGATCCCTTAAGGGATAAGTCCGCCTTTGTACTTCGCCATTTCGTTTGTATTTAATTTTAGTTTTTTTGTATTTTGTGTTTTTCCTTTTGTACAATAAAGTGTTTACTTACTTACTTACTTAAAACTGAGTGATAGACTTTGACTAACATGTACCTACTCTCTTTTGTTGTTTCTTGCGACGCATTATTCTTGGTAATAATTAATATAAAGATCTTTCAGAAGCGGTGACATTTTTTGTCTAATAATAAATATTAAGAGGGCGCACACATTTTTTACGAACGTAATATAAGATCAGGTGGGGGAAGAGAAATTCAGGGGCAGGGCAGGGGTAAGAGGCACCACAGACCATAACTCGTCGAGTTATGAGTGATTATGGTCTGTAGAGCCCTCTTATCCCTGCGTTTCTCTTCCCCCACCTGACCTTAGTGGTTTTGGACCAATGTTTAAAAAATCGTGGAATGTAAATTAACTCATATTTAGCCATGAAAAAAATATGGTTAGACTAAACATATTCTGTAAATTTACAATAAAATTGTTTCATTTGTAATTACATTAAAATCAATGAGAAAAAAAATAAAGTAATGGTTCAACTTTGAAATTATGTAAAATGATATTTGAATAATAAAAACCAATAATTTGATTCATGTTAATCCGTTAATCCCCAGTAGACTATATTGTCTATCAGATAATAACAAGTTTATATCGTTTATGGTAAATTTTGTCCCGTGTGGTGCCGGGTTAGAATAGCACCTCCCCCTTTCTTCCCGTGGGTGTCGTAAGAGTCGACTCTGGGAAAGGGTTAGTGTATTGTGGGCGATGGGCTAGCAACCTGTCACTGCAATATCACGTTTGACCATCTGGTTACCCTGAAATTGCTAAACGTGGCACTGAATATTCGAATTCATGTGCTCTGCCTACCCCTCTTGGGAATACGGGCGTGACAATATGTATGTATGTATGTATGTATGGTAAATTTTAATGGAAAATTTTCAAGTGAAAGACAGCTCTGACGCGTATTTTTGTGAAAACCCTTCAACAAATTGGCTAAGTAAAAGAAATCTGTGTTGCTAATAAAATATTTTTTTCCGTTAATCCCTAGAAAAAAAGTTTATTTATATGTTACAGTAGTTTTTCTTTAAAAACTTAAGGATTTATAGCTTTCTAAAGCATTTGAAAAACATCAAAATCACCGAATTTTGTTTGCACGCTCTTAACCAAACTAAAAAAATACCTATATCCTAAAAGATAGCAACGACTTTGACTAGATTTAAGTACCTATATACTACATACATACATATTCTCACGCCTGTATTCCCAAGAGGGGTAGGCAGAGCACATGATTTCAAAAACCCAGTGCCACGTTTAGCAATTTCAGGGTAACCAGATGGTTAAACGTGATATTGCAGTGACAGGTTGCTAGCTCATCGCCCACAATACACTAACCCTTTCCCAGAGTCGACTCTTACGACACCCACGGGAAGAAAGGGGGAGGTGCTATTCTAACCTACCTATAATATATACTAAACTAGCTTTTGCCCGCGGCTACGCTCGCGTTAAATTCGGGGTAACACAGAAGAGATCTTGTTAGTCACAGCCCGCATGCCAATTAATAGCTTTTTACGTTGAAAATTTCGGAATCCTACTATTATTCCTATCGTCATATTTTGGAAAATTCAAACAAAATCTTTATAAATTGTAGTTACGATATGACTCGGCATCAACTTATGTATTGTTCTAAACTAAAGGTTCGTGTTATTCAGAAAAAGTAAACCAAAGGCAACCAAACCAAACCATGACTATTTTACGTTTGGTGACCACCTCTACCGTATTTTAGGCGATAGGCTCAGGCTCAAACTCTGACATCAATGTTTCAGCCTAAAATTATGCTAAAAATTGCTACGAATCGTGATATACTCGAGGATTTTACTACTTTGTGTGCTTTGCCGACGCCGTTAGCTATGTCCACACCAGTGCGCTTTCGCGTTCACCTTGCGTCTTCCTCTGATGCATGCCCGCGCAACCACCAACCACAGTTCATGCCGCCAGCGCGTCTTCATTGAGGACGGATCTAGTTTCAGCGCATGCGCTGTGGTTGCACGGGCATGCGTCAGAGGAAGACGCAAGGTGAACGTGAAAGCGCACTGGTGTGGACATAGCTATTTGGGAATACAGGCGCAATGAGTCCACAGTCTTTCCGAACCACTAAGAAAAAAAACCTACTGGCCTACATTACACCTACTTTCATAGACAACTTCCCTAAGTTCAAAAATCCTAGAGCCGCGCTAACCGCCCGTAATAACTGAGCCACGTAGCACCGACTGCGTGTGGCGGGCTGATAACGTGAGTCAACATACTATTAACGGAGACACACCGGTATACTACTTTGTAGAACAAGAAAATCCGTCCACTGGAGCCATTACTTTTTCTTCCTATTCGCAATTCTGCACAATATTCACTTGTCATTATTGATTCTTCCTATTCTTGATTCTGCACAATATTAACTTGTCATTATTATTTCTTCGTATTCTCGATTCTACACAATATTCACTTGTCATTATTGGTTTTTCCAATTCTCGATTCTGTACAATATTCACTAATGCCATTATTGTTTCTTCCTATTCGGGATTCTGTACAATATTCCCCGCGACTGTCTTTGAATACTGTGCAGAATCGCTAATAGGAACAACCAATAATGGCTCAAGTGTCGAATAATCCCTTTGTGGCGAAGCTATCGTCATCTAGTGGTAGACAGCTGAACTGCTAAGACCAATGCTGATCTATTCTTCGCCTGTGGTCCTAAATTACTCCTATTTTCATAGACAACCTCCCTAGGTTCAAAAATCCTAGAGCACGTGCTAACCGCCCGTAATAACTGAGCCACGCTACCGGCTGCGTGTGGCGGGCTGATAACGCGAGTCAACATACTATTAACGGAGACACACCGGTATACTACTTTGTAGAACAAGAAAATCCGTCCACTGGAGCCATTACTTTTTCTTCCTATTCGCAATTCTGCACAATATTCACTTGTCATTATTGATTCTTCCAATTCTTGATTCTGCACAATATTAACTTGGCATTATTTTTTCTTCGTATTCTCGATTCTGCACAATATTCACTTGTCATTATTGGTTTTTGCAATTCTCGATTCTGTACAATATTCACTAATGCCATTATTGTTTCTTCCTATTCACGGTTCTGCACTATATTCCCCGCAGCTGTCTTTAAACATTATGCAGAATCGCAAATAGGAACGACCAATAATGGCTCAAGTATCGAATAATCCCTTTGTGGCGAAGCTAGCGCCATCTAGTGGTAGACAGCTGAACTGCTACGACGGATGCTGGCCTATTTGTTCGCCTGTGGTCCTAAATTACTCCTATTTTCATAGACAACCTCCCTAGGTTCAAAAATCCTAGAGCCACGCTAACCGCCCGTAATAACTGAACCACGTTACCGACTGCGTGTGGCGGGTTGATAACGTGCGTCAACATACTATTAACGGAGACACACTGGTATACTACTTTGTAGAACAAGAAAATCCGTCCACTGGAGCCATTACTTTTTCTTCCTATTCGCAATTCTGCACAATATTCACTTGTCATTATTGATTCTTCCAATTTTTGATTCTGCACAATATTAACTTGTCATTATTGGTTTTTCCAATTCTCGATTCTGTACAATATTCACTAATGCCATTATTGTTTCTTCCTATTCGGGATTCTGTACAATATTCCCCGCGACTGTCTTTAAACATTATGCAGAATCGCAAATAGGAACGACCAATAATGGCTCAAGTATCGAATAATCCCTTTGTGGCGAAGCTAGCGCCATCTAGTGGTAGACAGATGAACTGCTACGACGAATACTGGTATATTGTTCGTCCGTGGTCCCAAATTACTCCTATTTTCATAGACAATCTCCCTAGTTTCAAAAATCCTAGAGCACGCGCTAACCGCCCGTAATAACTGAGCCACGCTACCGGCTGCGTGTGGCGGGCTGATAACGCGAGTCAACATACTATTAACGGAGACACACGGGTATACTACTTTAAAGAACAAGGAAATCATGAAACATATATCTTCTATGGGGTCAATAGGGTTTTTGAACATTTTTGAAATATACTTTTAATAAATTCTTCATTATGTAATAAACACGATATATTAGTATTTCCGGATTCTTGTCTGTATTAACAAAGAAAATAAATATTAAAGTTCAAATTCTCAAACTCACGCCAAAAACGCTGTTTGACGTCACATGCAAGTAAACAAAGGCACCACACAAAGAAGCTGTCAAAATTGTCATGTCAAATTATCAATGTCTACTTTGACCACAGATACCTTTCATGGTATGTGACGTCATCAATCAATCGCAAGCGTTTCGGTCACAGATACATTATTAACGAATATTAAAAATTAATAGAACAAAATACTCTAAAAATGCATAATATTTTGAACAAAAGAAAGTGAAATATGTTTAATTTTCCTATAATCTGTTAGGATGGCCACAAATTATAGTTTATTTTTACTGTTGTCAAAGACCCTATTACGAAAATTTTCAGAAAACATTTTACAGGGATTTTCAGACACGTACCCGACTACTGGTTATAATATTTACTAGTCATCGTATGTTACGTTCCCTATAAAGCTGGAAATGGCAAAAATACTCCACACGTGCAGTTTTTTATTTTAATTGATCAAGTTTGGAATAGTTCATCAAATAATGATGCGTAAGTTACCTCATACGCACTAACCTACTACTTTTATCGTTTACGTGCAAGCAAAAGAGACTAGTTCACACGTGGAAATTTTGATCAGCTCGTATATTAACAAAAGATAGTGGATCATGTGCCGCACTCACGTGTCATTAGTACCTCGAAATGCACCACATGCGATGCATGCACAGGGAACGTGTTCACTTGTTACTCATCCTTGCAGGCCCTGTGTCTCAATATAACTAAACCGTTACTTACATCTCCTGTTTTCATTAGCATATCGCCGACACGGTTATAATTATTTAAAGCGCGGGTTAAAAGATTTATTGTGTGTCTGTCAGTTTATAACGGTAACGGCACGTAAATTATCTTTATTAGTTGTTCAAGAGACGTTTCAGTAATATAGGATCCCATATTAAAGGGATATCTTGGATTAACATAACACACAAATATACCTAACGGCCGGATAGCCCAGCGGTTAGAAAACCTGACTGTGAAGCTTAAGGTCCCGGGTTCGATCCCCGGTCGGGGCAGATGTTTGTATGATGAATAAGAATGTTTGCTTTCGAGTCTTGGATGTTTATCTATATATAAGTAAGTTTATCCGTTGTCTAGTACCCATAGCACAGGCATTAAATTGCCTACTTTGGGACTAGGTGATTGGTGTAAGAATTGTCCAGTGATATTTATTATTATTATTTATTACATACATGGAATTACGCCTGTGTTCCCGAATGGGGTAGGCAGAGCCGAGTGCTCTGCCGCGAGACACAGACAATAACATGACTATTTCACGCATCGTAGCCACTATTAGCACACTTTGGTTTGATAACAGATGTAACAGGGACAGGTTGGTAGTCTGTCGCCTCTTACGACATCCACGGAAGACTTGGAGGGCAAAACAAATATAACGCCTTTATTACCGAAGGGGTTAGATAGAGCATACGAAATGCTACACAGAAATTGAATCTAATTAGAAATTTTAGATTTAAAGTTAGAAGAAATGGGCTATTTCACGTGTCGCGACCACTTTTAGCATAATTTTAGGTTAAAACATAGATATACTTACTTAAGAAGAAGTTATAAGTGCTGGTTGCAAGTCAGTCGCCCATAGCGTATCTTAATCTGGATTATTATTTCTGCCTATTCGCCATTCTGCACAAAATTCCGCAGTGTCTTTAAAATTGTGCAGAATCGCTAATATTAAGAAACAAAAACGGCTTAGGTACGTGTCGAATAATGAATCTCTTTCCTTACTCCCCTTTTTCAACGTCCACAGAGGAAAATAAGTGTTATTCTAAACCCGACACCATTTTACAAAAAAGCGAAGCGAAACCGGGTGCTTCAGTTACTTTTATATTATAAGAACCTCATTTCCTGTATACGAAGCTTTGAAGATATAATAATGTCTTTCTGAAACTTTGCTGAAAAGTTGCTATGCCAACTCGCTTTATGAAGTCTTGATAGTACGGCAACAAAAGATTACGAAACTTACTCGACAGCCAATCATCTTTGTATCCTTAAGGTGCACTTCGAAGTCGACGACACGCAGCATCGGACGACTTGTAGTTGCGTCATGTCGCGCCGATATGTCATTGCCTTATGTTACTGCTGCCATGTTTTTTGATCCCGACTACAAACGACTATTGGCTATTGGGCCAAATAGTAGTGTATTTTTTTTCCTCGACACAAGAAATGTGTCTCACTCTAGCCAAGCGTCAAAGAAAGAGACGGTAAGCTTTTTTTCGTTTAAGCTGGCGATCACCCTTAAGGCCATCACAGACTAAGCATATACGATAATATTTTAGCTGCATATAAATGCCATATTTCCATACGTCGGTGCCA
Organism: Adoxophyes honmai; assembly: GCA_005406045.1. NCBI lineage: Eukaryota > Metazoa > Arthropoda > Insecta > Lepidoptera > Tortricidae > Adoxophyes > Adoxophyes honmai. The sequence continues at coordinate 75,722 of BHDV01063462.1, forward strand.
ACAGATACCCGACGGTAAATCTGCGCTGTGTGTGTTAGCCCATTGAATTGTATAGCGAGCGATATTGATAGATATCTGTTCCGTAACAGATATCTTACCGTATCTGCTTAGTGTGTTCGCTTTAACCTGTAACCCGTGTGGTGCTAGACTTAGAAAAACGCCTCTTTGTTACTTCCGTAGATTACGGGTATAGGTTAGGTTAGGTTAGGCGACCTGTCACTGTTATATCTCTACCTACCCATAGAGTACAAAACATGTCTTACAAACATCAAATAGTCATGATTTTGGCTTAGTAAAGTTTCCTGTGCTCTGCCTGTATTTGGGTATACGGGCGTGATGTGTGCTGCCTAAATACCCGCACAGTCGCAGCGACGTGTCATCAGTCGCTTTGTCGCCAGCTACGAGATCAGGGCCGTCTTTCCCTTAGGTGCAGGGTGTGCGTTGCACACGGGCGCCGCGGGCCTGAGGGCGCCGAGCGCCGTAAGCAACGGAGCCCCGCTCGGCGCGCGCCCGCGGTGGCCGGCCGCCGCGCTGTAATAACCAACGTCAAAAGAACTCCAGTTTGCATACGTTTAGTGTAGCATTTGGAAATCTTCTTATATTTGTCGTATTACAGCAAAGCAAGACCACAGATTACTAAATAGTTACTATAAATAATTTTAAACAAAAAAAAACCGACTTCAAATTAGCAATATTTTAAAAGTATTCTATTTACTGAATGTAAAATCTTGACTTCATCAACAAATTACCGAAAACGCCTTACATCTCCATATAAAATTTGAAGAGTTCCCTCGATTTCTCCAAGATTCCATCATCAGATCCTGGTTTCGTGCCAATGGGACCAATTTCGAGTTATACCCTTTCGATTAAAAAAAAATTTTTGAAAATCGGTCCACGGGTTTTCGAGTTATCGAGTAACATACACACAAAAAAAAAATAAAAAAAAAAAATAAAAAAAAAATTAGGTCGAATTGAGAACCTCCTCCTTTTTGAAGTCGGTTAAAAATAAGGAAATAGTTATTATAGCAAGGCGCGCCACGAGCGGCACGGTTTTTGCTGTACTTATAAATATAAACTTTATTTTTCAACGTGAAATTAACCTTAATAGTACAATCAATATGGTTAAAATAGGGGAAGTCTAGAACCAGTTGACCGATTTTCAATTTTTTTTAATGATCGTAAAAATTATAACAACAAAATTGTGACTGGATCGGTTTCAAAATTTAAAAAAGGAGAATGTTTTTTTGATTATTTTTTTTGCTGCTTCTCTCTAATTAACTGTATATTTATGTACAAAATAAACAGCTTCATAGCTTTGATGGCAGTTACTGAAAAAATCGTAACTCGAAAACTATGAACAATCGTAAAACATACTCGACATAGGGGTGATTCAGATATCTCTCAACACGAGGCACCTAAAAAAATTTTTGGACGTCACTTTCCTGGCCACTGATATTATGATGAAAATAACGAAAAATGTTAAATATTCATTATTAGCAATTTTACACATACATACATACATATTCTCACGCCTGTATTCCCAAGAGGGGTAGGCAGAGCACATGAAATCAAAAATCCAGTGCCACGACGTTTAGCAATTTCAGGGTAACCAGATGGTTAAACGTGATATTGCAGTGACAGGTTGCTAGCCCATCGCCCACAATACACTAACCCTATCCCAGAGTCGACTCTTACGACACCCACGGGAAGAAAGGGGGAGGTGCTATTCTAACCCGGCACCACACGGCAATAGCAATTTTATTCACTAATAAATAAAAAAAATATGTTCGAGTGAATTTCCCCACCATAGCAAAGCCGCGCGCGCCATTTGGACGGTTGTATTGTAAACTTTTAAACTACCTACTGAAGATAGAAATATTTCCTCCACTGACTTTTTGTAGATAATTCGATTCACTAGAAAAACAATATCATTTTTCGCGTATCTCTTTTAGTTTTTGCAGCGTTTGCAGTGAATGAAAAAAAACATATATTTGTATCGACATAATATGTATGTTAACATGGTACGTTTTGGGTTTTAGACTTGTTAGGGCCAGTCAAGAGCACATCATGGTCATGGTAGGTGGGTATTCAATAAACAATAGAGTTTGTTATCGTAAGAGGCGACTAAGGAAATAGGTTTAGGTATGATTTAGGCGACAGGCTAGCAACCTGTCACTATTCTACCTCTTCCATCTTTGCAAACTTAAAACTATGCTAGAAGTGGCTGCGAATCGTGATATAGTCATAATAATTCATTTGGGAACACAGGCGTGATTTTATGTATGTATGTATGTATTGTTATTTGTTGGAATTTTTTTAGACTACCTATGTGGTAAATTGATGTGCTATTCTAGTTCGTCCAGTGGCTTCAGGATAAATGATCCATTATGGATATGGATCATGGATCATCCAGAGGACCCTTAAGCGACTGGAGAAACGACTGTACTATTACTTTGTACCCATTTCATTTAGACCGCGAGCTTGCTAGGGGGCGCTAGGGTAATGCTTGCACACGGGCGCCACATGGGCTAGAGACGGCCCTGTACGAGATCGCACCTTAAAGATTGTAATTCAAATTCTTGTACCAAATACCTCCAAAGTTGAAATTTTTCTAGAATTTCAACAAGGCTTCCTTAGCTGTATTTTGTATTGCCATTTACGGGCCGGTACTTCTGAATTTAAAGTCTTTGATCAAAACTGTTCGTTCGAGAGAGGTATGCTTTGATAGAATCGGGATATTGAGGATTTCCTTCAATTTTGGGTTTTAAAGGAGATAATGGAGTTTGATCGGATTGTTGCTTTCGATATTGAGATGTTATCTAATATTATGACACCTTCATGAACGGGAATAAAGGAAGCATTGTTTCTGATAGTTTTGCCGGAGTAAACCACTTTACTTCGATTACTCGAGATTCAGATTTGTCAAAACTTGCAATGAGCCAAGGACCAACTAGGGGACAAATGTCCCACGACACATGTCTCCAGCAACGTCGGGTGAAGTAGGGCGACGTTGCCGGACTTCGCTCGACATGTCAGGCAACATCGCGCGACACGTATCAATACGACACAATACGTCGCGCGATGTCGCCAGATATGTCAGGCGGAATCGGCCGGCTTCGCTTGACATGTCGCCGACACGTGTCGTGGGATATTTGTCCCCTAGTGGCTTAGTTTCGCATAGGTAATTATAATTTTTGGATATACATACCTCATGCGATGCAACCTTTTTTGTAGATTCTATTTGTCACTTTTATAGTCTTTTAAATTTATACGGACGTTTTAGAAACGGGTCAGGTCAAGCGTACCCGAAACCGACGAGCATGTATGAAGAGATTAATGAATGTGGATGAAGCAAAAGAGGTATGTCAGGATCGTAGCGAGTGGAACAAAGTAGTCTCTGCCTACCCCCGTGGAAAAGAGGCGTGACGATATTTATGTATGTATGTATGTTGTATGTTTTAGGAAATAGACTAAAATCTGTCACGATTATACCTTTTTCATCTGTTTATTAAGGCGCAGCGCAGACGACAGAGTTTTGTGCGAGCAGCAATAAATTCTCGCCATTCACGCTGACAGTTTCTACGAAACTCTGAATGGAAATTCCTAGAAGCTGTCACCGCGCCATTCAGACAATTTATTGCTGCGCAGACTCGATCGCACAAAACACTGTCGTCTGCGCAGCGCCTAAACCTAAATATGCAAAACATTCGGGAGTGGACCGGCATTACTGCCGTCGAACAACTATTCCGACTCGCGGTTGACAAGACCGAGTACAAGAAGCTGACGGCCAACCTTCAGGACTGAAGAGGCACTTGAAGAAGAAGAAGAAGAAATATGCTGGAAGTGGCCACGGAACGTGAGATGAGCATGTTTTGTGTAACGTTTCGTGTGCTCTGCCTACCGCGTTTGGGTATACAGGTGTGATTATATGTATGTATGTATGTAAAACAGCTGAAATAGCTTCGTTACGGTTTAGGAAACCAGGCGTCAATAGCGTCATTAACAGCCAAATCGATTATTAAAGCATTATCGATAACCTAATCGACCGTTGAATAATCTCATCGAACCACAACGAGCACGTGTTAAACCCACAATCGTCAATTAACCGATTTGGTACTTAAAATCCATAGAATTAAGAAGAGAATAGAAGTGGTGGTGGTACTTATTAAGCGGTGTGCTTGAAGTTCCCAAGCAGTATTGAATCCTAACAGAAAGGAGGCCTGTGGTCAGCGATAGGATGTAAGTACATTAATTTGGTAATTACTTAATTCAAGCCAGTAGACTAGTAGACTTATTGAGACAGTTACTTCATAAGTACAGTTTTTTTTCTGTGACTATTTGAGTATTTCACGTTTTGTATCCAATTTTTGCATAATTTTAGATTGAAACATTAATAAAAAAGGTATAATCAAGGATCAGAATAAAGACAGTTGGATAGGAAAAAGTCAGACTTTTGTTTGAAAACCAGCGTCGCCACCTGTCTCCCACCAAACATCTCCACTACATCAACAATAATAATAGATACATAAATTACGCACACTAATACACGTAGAATAAATCGCACACTGCATCGAAAGTGTGTACACGAGAGAACTACCCGCTAAAGATTCACTACAAACTCAAGTCCGGGGTCGAAGAGCACAGGCCGCGATCGAGTTGAAGAAGCGTGGTTATTTTGCTTGCTTCGTTATCCATTGCGCGTCAAATGTATCTTCACCCGAAATATTTGCATATTTCAACAGCAATGTATATTTTTTGTGTCTCTTGGCGTAATTGTTGTTTCTACTTAGAATTTCATAATTAGACATAGTTTTTTCAAAAAAAATACTATAAAACGAAGGTTTTATGCTTATCGGTGAATATATTACTCCTTGCTTGATACCTACTTGACGTCTGACTCTTTAACCTACTCGTAACAATCGTGCAATACGGTATTTTCAAAGGATTTTAGCGCAGTTCCGCACTGCGATGCAAACAACATGCCACTAAACAAGTATGATCGCGTGGTTCTTAAAGTATGATTCTCTAATCATACCTGTGGTGCGCCTGCCCTGCGCATATTGCCAATCCAACCTTCTTTATCTAATCCGTGGGTATAATAGTGACATGTTGCTAGCCTGTCGCCTACCTCACCAAACCTTAACCTCCTCGCCTCCTTCGCCGTAAGTCGCCTCTTACGACATCCACGTAAGAAATGAAGAGATGTTATTATAAATCCAACACTATGCCTTCATCGTGGTATAAAAATTGTTTGTTGGCATTTCTATACCCTTTTTATGAGTTTTATGCTTTTATGTTAAAATCCAAAATGGCCGCTGTTTTGGGTCCATTAAAGAGACAGTTGGAACATGGACGCGCGACTGAAACTAAGCCGGATTCCACTCTGGACTAGATTCAAACGACAAGCGATAGCGATTATAAAACAATGAAGAATCTCCACTATTTTCTAGTTACGCAGGTAATAGACTACTTCTGTCACTGTCTAACTGGAAGAGTAAGAAAGTGACAGATCATTATCATAGTAGGACGTCTACTGCTGGACAGTCAAGGAAATTGATACCTGTGCCACTTTGAACTTTTTCATAGTGAGTTTCATATTGCTTTGATTAGTAGAAAGTATGGTACGTCACAGTGACATTTCTTGTGTTAAGGTACAAAGTGGAACAGTAACCAATTTCCTTGACTGTACATGGCCTCACTTTAGATTTCCACATGTACCGATTGGAAGCGACTTGCATCCAGCGTATTCCGGCGAGCTTTACGTGGGAAAGACTTTAATAGAGAGATCTCTCTCTCCAGGCAGATGTCATGCCCGAGACCGAAAGCCACAGAGAGAAATTGGAAGTTGTATTTATGTAATCGATCTTCAAAACTTTGATACCGCGATCTAGGATACTATTTGACAGTTGCTAATGGAGATAACGTTTGCGAAGTTCTACTACCCAATGATAGATGGCGCTGTCTCTACAAACTGAAACAGCTGACTCCTATAACTTAAGCCCTGTCCGTCCAAAGTGAATATAGAAGCACATGGCAGCAACCTAAGCCGAGAAGGACGTTGACACTAAGTCAGCGGCTTCTCGGCTCGGATGTTCGCTGCAGTGCATTGCTGGCCGTATTTAAAGGATTAACAAACACAAATCCGTTTGGAAATAGTTGGAAACCAAGAAAAACTGTTTAGGACATGAAACTACCGTGAAACTCACCCATGAAAAAGAAAATGGGCAAACCATGTCTTAAGTCGAGTTATCTCGAATTGTTTCGGGTTCTTCCGGTACCCTTGATCTAGGAGTCGTGGCGACTGCTGCCAAACGCGTGCTAAGCGCTGTCAGATAGTATTTTGGGTATTTAAAGAAACGAACAGCCAGTCATGTACCGAACCTTGTTGTTTGATTGACGTGTCCCATACATCCTTTCAACGTAGATCCTACCGACTGCGCCTTGTTGAGAGGATAATTTTGACAACAGAGCGCCATTCGCTTATATTCTGGCATACTTCTCTCACTTAACTCAGTCATCACTCTCGTCATACACGCTCGTCGGTTTCGGAAACTTTTAATAACGCCTCTCTTTAGAACATCGCCGATCAGCGATATACGTTCTTCGACAGCGCCCTCGACCCATTTGCCCTAACACACTTTTCTTGCAGATTTGTTTACACACTCTTCTTTCATCCATTCTCTTGACGTGCCCAAACCAACGCAACATGCCAAAATCAATTTTTCATTAGAAAAAAGCGAGTAATATTGAATTATTTTATGTCAAATTACATTCCGGTGGAATCGAGACTATGGTCTTACAGCCCTGCACTCAAATATTTTTTGTAAGGCCAGCCTTACACTTGTTTGTAAGTTTTACTACGTAAGTAGGGACACAGCTATAAGATATTATAATGAGACAGCAATACTCATTTCTCTCTTTAGCAGATAGCTGCAACCCTACTAACGTAAGTAAAATTTACATGTGTAACGCTGGCCTAACACAAAATCGGACCAATATCCACCTAAAGGTCTGCAAAAATTGTGACGTGCGCTCGGGTGTCACAAAACAATATTAATTGTCCATCTGCAACGTGTCACGCCAAATGCGTCCCACTGCAAGGTCGCCATTTTGAATACTACGGATTACTGTGGTTGATACTTTACTGCTCTTGTCAAATCTTGCAAAGTTTGATCTACTTACCTGTTACCGATTGAGTTGAAAATTTGTATGTACGAACGTACGTACACTCACTACGTAGACAACCATGAATATTTCGCGTCTCATGGCCACTAAACTTCTAGTATGTTTTTTAGATTTTTAGGCTAGCCTGTCGCCTTAAATATACCTTAACTTTTTTTTATACTTAGTGGCCTTTTTCGTCATCCACGGAAGAAAATGAGAGGTAATATTATAAACCCAACACCACTCGACAAATGTGTGACAGAATAAGCAGATACGGTAATATTTTATCTGCGAATAAATGCCATCTTTCCATATGTCGGTGCTAACAGATACTAGACGGTAAAATATATGCGCAGTGTGTGATAGATCATTGAATTGTATAGAGAGCGATATTGACAGATACTCGTTCAGATACATATATCTTATCATATCTACTTAGTGTGAGACACGTATAAGCCTTTTAAAAAAGAACAAAATTGTAAAGTAGTCCGAATACGAAAAACTAATTTTGTCAACAGAGAAAAAAAGAAAACGTAACAACTTTTTATATACCGGCCAAACTAAACCTGCAAGTACCAAGTTGTTTCGCAGTCCCCTGGGCCTAATCGGTTCATTTGGCGGGCCATAACTCTCGTACTATTGAACGAGTGCTATCTCAGTAATATATCACGTGTAATTACTCGAGTTATTACGTGTATGTGCAAAAATTTGGTGGTTATAATTAAAATGGCCAAAGTAACGACTTTTCCAAGGGTAGAGATGCCACGAATATTTCAGTAATCGGTATCCGGTCTATTCTGCCACTTTTTTTGGTATGCGGTATTAGGCCGAATAGACACTTTGTCACTCCGTTAGGTCAAATCCTCACATATTTTTAAGTAAACCTAAGACATCACCGCAAACGGTGATACCGTTTGTAAATTTTCGTGATTCTCACTCATATATTATCGCGGTATGTTTTAATTACCTCTCGACGTTTCGGCCGCGTTACAGCGACCATGGTCACGAGTTGACTGAAGCAGAGCACGTTTGTTTCGCGTTTGTATTGAGAACATTATAACAAAGTGTACCTAAAGAGTTATTAGAATAATGAGGTACATAATTTGGATCCCTGAGAAAAAAATCAAAACTTTGTCCGTTAAAAGTCTAATCCTAAACTGAACGGAATATAGTGATGATAATGATATTAGTCACATGTCAAGTCGTCGTTACGTAAAAATAAAGTAGCTTCAAAATATCAAAATTGTAAAAGAAAATGACTGTATTTTATACTTAAATATATCCAGAACCAAGCGTCGACTTTAATTGTGTTGTGACATGCTCCGTTTACAGGCTTCAGTTAACTTTAATCAACCGATAAACACCCGGTTAACGGGCGATTAGAGGGTTAAATATACTTTAGAGTAGATTGATAAGCTTTGATCGCGATGAGAGAGTTAAACAGTTAAGTTAGTGTGATAATACGTGTTACAAAAACCGGTTAATAATGTAAATTAATAAAGCGAAAAATTTAGTAAGCTGTCACTTTATAGAACTAAAGTTATCATACATTATTTAACAGAGTGTATTCTTTGACGGATTTTCAATTTTTCATTCAAAAAGGTTTGCAAACTCAATGAGAGTAATTAATGGCTTTTTTTCAGCTCTTGTAAATTGACTCCTTGTAACAGGCTATTTTAACCCTTCTGCTTTACTCGTATTTTACACTTCGTTTTAGGCTCAATTCACACCAGAAGAGCGGCGAAGGGCAGGGAAGCGGAGCGACCCGCTCGAGAAGCCACGAGGATTCCCGCGACTGCTCGAAAAGTCGCTGGAATGCGCGGGAAGTCAAGATCTCTGGGCGGGATATTGCCAGCGGCCGCTCGCGACTGCTCGAGCATCCTCGGGCATTTCCGCGACGCCTCGCGCAGTCGCACGGCTTTGTTTATGGAATTCGCCGGAATCCCCGCGGATCCGCGGGCATCCGCGCGCCTCGTTGGAGTTTCTCATGCGATAATAAATCTTATTGTAATGAAAATAAAGTAAAAATTCTCATGACATTCCGCTACGCCGCCCTTCGCCGCTCTTCCGGGGTGAATTGAGCCTAACTGGTTTTCGTTTGGTCGCGTTTGAGTAGCGTCGTGTGCGAGGTGCAGTTACTAACTGTTTTTAACTGTAATTACTAATAGTCCCGGCTCTTTTGAGGAGCTCCATCTAAGAAAAGCATAAGCCACTTCTGCCGGGGCTACATTAGCGGGCGAAGATTCGTATCGTGTTGGCGCGACAAAAACATCGTGTTCGGGTATAGGCGATGTTCTTGTCTACATTAAAGGTCCGACCACACTGTAGCTTAAAATCCGGTCACGCTACGGAATCGCATTGACGTGCGTCACAATAATCTTTTTGACGCAAACCTTCCAAACCGGTGCTTAAAATTCGCTGCGTCAAAATCATGCTACAAATACCTATAATATGACATAAGTAAAGATCAACTGCACCAATCACACCAACAAAACAAAAGAACGTGACCCAGCTGTCTCGTTCCTTTTTTAAATTCTAGACATATAATCTGATAATCTCTATGTGAAAAACGAAGTGTTACCGACAATAACCAAGAAACCCCGATTCGCAAATCTTTGTGTAAAAAACGCTGCATTTACAAGACAGCTGCGTCTTTTACGTCACCGGTGTGGTGTCTGCCGTAAGATCTCCGTGTAATATTTTTTGCGATTATTACGCAGATCAATTTACGGTGCGACAGCGTATTTTAAGCTGCGGTGTGGGGAGCATGCGAAAAAAACGGTGCGAATACGACGCGACACTGCGATTCCGAAGCGTGACCGGATTTTAAGCTGCGGTGTGGTCGGACCTTAAGGCGTGCGAATATTCGTTTCCCTTTGATTCCTTTGATTCGCGCCAGTTTACCGACAGCTCCCCGATACTACATCGTCTTCGCCCGAATACTACGCGATGACACGATGTACCCGGCCACATACATCGCGTTAACACGAATATTCGCCGTAGCCCGCTAATGTAAAGACGGCTGGATAGCCCAGCGGTTAGAGAACCTGACTGTGAAGCTTAAGGTCCCGGGTTCGATCCCTGGTCGAGGCTTGTATGATGAATACGAATGTTCGCTTTCGAATCTTGGATGTTTATCTATAATAAGTAAGTTTATCCGTTGTCTAGTGCCCATAACACAGGCATTAAATTGCCTACTTTGGGACTAGGTGATTGGTGTAAAAATTGTCCAGTGATATTTATTTAATTTAAAAAAAAATGTAGCCGGCATTCTAGCATATTTTTATAGGTTTTGAGTTGGCAAGTATAATAGTAACAGGTTGCTAGCATCTTACGCCATCCATGGAAGAAATGGAGAGGTGTTTTTTTTCCCGACACGGGACAAGATATGGTTACCTAAAAAAATATGCTAGAAATGTGAAATAGTCATGGTTTTGTCTATGGAGCGTTTCGTGTGCTCTGCCTACCCCATTTGGGAGTACAGTGATGTATGTATGTGTGTAGAAAAGTCTGTTGTCCTACTTACAGGACATACAAGCTGTCCAAACTGATTCCTGAACGCTGGCGCAAGCTTGCATTTGACGCAGCTTGCACCAGACAGGCTGTCGCTGCTAATTAATTTATTACGTTTAATTAATGTGCCAGCTAATTAACAAACGCTGTTTTGCAGACCGTTAATGGAGGAAGTATTTTGTGTTTTGATTTGGTCCTGTTACTGAGCAAGTATACACATAGTTAGTCTTCTCCACGGGCGTAGCCAGAGTTTTTGGGGGG
>BHDV01063462.1:86705-100586 GCA_005406045.1 Adoxophyes honmai
CCCCCCCCCCCTGCCTGGCGTAGGCCTGCATGAGTCTTCGAAGTACCAACATTCATCACTACCAAATGGGGCAGGCAGCACACTAAACCATGATTATTTCACGTTTTGTGGCCACTTCTAGCATTTTTTTTAGGTTTTAAGGTGGCAGATACAATCTCGATACTATAATGACAGATTGGTATCCTGTCGCCTAAAATATACCCTACCCTATGTCCTTAGTCGCCTCTTACGACATACATACATACAATACATATCAATCACGCCTGTGTTCCCAAATGGGGTATGCAGAGCACACGAAACGTGACATAGACAAAACCATTATTATAACTATATCACGCTTCGCAGCCACTTCTAGCATAGTTTAAGGTTTGCAAAGATAGATAGTTAGAAAGATAGTCGTCTCTTACGACATCCACGGAAAAAATCGATTTCAAGTTTGGTGGCCACTCCTAGCATTTTTTTGGGCTTTATGTTGTTTATCCGTGTGGTGTCGGATTTACAATAACACCTGTCGATTTCTTCCGTGGATGTCGTAAGAGACGACTAAGGAAATAGGTTAAGGTATAAATTTAAGAGGATAGGCTAGCAACCTGTCACTATTATACTTGCCAACTCAAACCTATAATAATGTGCTAGAAGTGTCCACGAAGCGTCAAATAGTCATGGTTTTGTCTATGTAGCGTTTCGTGTCCTCTGCCTACCCCTTTTGGGAATACAGGCGTGATGTATGTATGTATTAATGTATATTTTTACATCGTTTCATCGGAGCATCTATTTCGAGAGAATCCAAAATATTCTGCGTCAGTTTTTAATAATGTGGATATAATTACAAAATGCCTGCGTCTGGAATCTCATAACGACATAGCAGAGTTCCATACTGCAAATAAAAACGTACCGAGTAGGTTAAAATTTTCGATGGCATTTGGTTTAACAACTGGTGATTGTGTTACCATGTACAATAATTAATTAACTATTTAAATTTCTGTTTGTTATTACCTAAATTGCTGCTCTCTTCTGCTCAAAGGTTGGCTGGTAGAGATCCCTTGGATAAGTCCGCCTTTGTACTTTGTTCTTTTTTTTGAAACCTGTCTGTACCCTTTTTATTTTCCATTGTACAATAAAGAGTTTTTTACTTTAGTGTACAATAACCTCTTCAGTTCTTCCGTGGATGTCGCGGGCGAATAAAAATAGGTTTAGGCACGCTGTGACAGGCTGGAAACCTGTCACTATTATACCTCTTCCAATCTATGTTTAAAAGTATACTAATAAGGATCTACGAAACGAGATCAGTCATGGTTTTGGTTTTGTAATGGTGCGTGTGCTCTACCTACCACATTTGGGAATACAGGCGATGTGTACCATCGCGAACAGGGATTGTTGAGCCACTTACCTATATTTGTCACTTGGTCGTGTAATACTAATCCAATAGCTGACATCTAGTCGGTCACATCGGTCATTGACTACACGTCTAAATTGCGCACAGTGGCAAGTGGCTCAACAATCCCGGTTCGTGACTGTATAGGGGAAGGCGGGGTTCAAAGTGCCGCGGGTAGGTAGTGCCGATGGGATTTGCTCAGCGAAGAAAAGACACAGGTAGATTCTGTTGTTACGTCTAGAAATGCTTTACCAACGCGGACAACCTGCAGCCATCTTAGTTGCATCAGCGCCACGGTTTGAGTAGTTTACAGCCACGTGCCCTTCCGATGTCAAGGAAGTAAATATTTTCGTGTTCATACTTTTTGGTCTAATATTTATGTTTTTAAGCTATCGTTTTGAATATTTTTGTTAAAGTGTGCACAATTTATTGCAGAATTGTAAGGTCAATGTAATGTAACACTGCATTCAATACTTTTTTTTTAATTTATTGGAAGGTGACTATGTTGCTAACGGGGTAAAAAGTGCCTGAAATTGGGGGCTAATTGTGCCGCGGCACAATCAACCCCGTATGAGGCACAACTATAATTTATACTTATGGAATAGTAAGTATTCAGTAAAGTTGTTATATTATTTTGTTTGGTGGATTAAGCTGACATGTAATAATAATTTTATTACGAATAAATGAGTATGAATATGGGTATAATTCAAGAATTTGCAGAGCATACTTTCCAAATAATCGCTCGCAATAACAACCTTGGAAGAGGCACAGAGTCAGATACTCGCATTACAGCCCGCTATGATGACCCTCAACCAGGAACATCTAAAGATCCCATTTTCTCGCCAGAAAAGCATTAGACCGCTCCACCTCGAGTGGTAACAGGAAATAAGCTAAGGATCAGAAAGAGCGCTGTTCTTACTGATACCTATCCGGGAATAAAACGCGATAGCTGAAGAACAAGCTCATGAAAAGAAAATCGGAGAAAAAGTTGACATCAGGCATGCGAAAGGTAAAGGAAAACAATTTCAGACTAAAGGAGGAAATTGCACGAATAATTCTGCAGAAAGAAGAGTTTTCTAAAAAGAAAATAAAGACGAAGAAGATTATTTTCGCATTATTTTGATGTGACTCTTATGCTAGCTCGGAATCAGCAGAGCAGTGGAGCCAAAGTAGTGTATGCTGGAACTGGGCGCACTCTAAATGCATCCTTGATGAGAAGAGTCTCTCATATATTTGCTTAAACAGCATTTCCGGTTACTTTGACTCAAGAAAGTAATTCAAAATTACCTACATATAAATTAAAATAATACATTATTACGATTGATTAATATAAAGAAGAAATAACTTACTTTTTTGTTTACTAAATACACCTGCCCTAGTCGATTTGACCTCATTATAAAGTACAACTGTAAAATGCATGTTTAAGCTAATGTTAGTTACACATTGTTAACGTTTGATAAATAAATACACTTTATTTGGAAAATAAAGACATTTTATTGATTTAAAATCGATCTAAATCGATTATACTTGCTGTGAATATACACGGCACAACTTGCCTCACCATCGGCACAACACGCCCCCTGACGGGGTAAATTGTGCCCCTCTGACTTTTTGTATAAAATGGCTTATAAAATATTTTGTGCTAGATATACCCTAAAACTGAATATAGTTACAGAAACTACATTAAATGTAGTAACAGATAACTTGCAGAGCATTAATCTAACACTCACACTCTACGTAATATCTTAATTTTTCTTAAAATCGGCACGTTTAACCCCGTCCTCCCCTATATTTGTCTCCGGAGTCGCTGTTAAAGACTGTGGTGGTAACCAGGATCGCATAGACAACAGGAGCCCACGTACCATCGCGAACCGGGATTGTTGAGCCACTTACCTATGTTTGTAACTTGGTCGTGTAGGTAATACTAATCCAATAGCTAACATCTAGTCGGTCACATCGGTCATTGATTACACGTCTAAATTGCGAACAGGGGCAAGTGGCTCAACAATCCCGGTTCGTGACTGTATGTTTACAGAGTGACTTGAAATTGACTGTAAATATTTTAACCAGTAGTCGGATACGCGTCCGAAAACCCCTGTAAAACCTGAAAATTGTCATTATTGAAAAATATTTCTAAAACTTGTAATATCGCCTAGAGCACTAAGTGATTTCTTGTGGGAACAAGTTGAACTATACATACATCACGCCTGTATTCCCTAACGGGGTAGGCACAGCATACGAAACGCTACATAGACAAAACCATGACCATTTCACGCTTCGTGGCCACTTCTAGCATTTTTTAAAGTTTTTGAGTAGGCAGGTACATTAGTGACAGGTTGCTAGCCTGTCGCCTAAAATGTTCTTCGACCTCCTTAGTCGCCTCTTCCGACATCCACGAAAGAAATGGAGAGGTGTTATTCTAAACCCGACACCAGCGTACTTACTACCAAGGCACGGCATACGGCTAGGAACCTGTCACTAAAGTACCTCGGAACTTAGGACTTATAATATGCTAGAAGTGCCTGTCCATTTCTTCCGTTGATGTCGTAGTAGACGAGTAAGGAAATAGATTTACGTATGTAAGTAAGTAAGTAAGTAAGTAAGTACTAAGGTATGATTTAGGCGACAGGCTTACAACGTTCTAAACCTGACACCACACATACAGTCACGAACCGGGATTGTTGAGCCACTTGTCACTGTTCGCAATTTAGACGTGTAATCAATGACCGATGTGACCGACTAGATGTCAGCTATTGGATTAGTATTACACGACCAAGTTACAAACATAGGTAAGTGGCTCAACAATCCCTGTTCGCGATGGTACATATTTCAGAAAATTATTTGTTCTCCAGACTGAAGACTGGATTTATAATGATGGTACGGAACTACATTGGACTCCATTTTAATTTAACCTGCAGATATTCCAGTATCACCAAGGGACCCACATGTCCCAGCTAATGTATACCTGTAAGTTTAACCAGCTACGAAGCTTCTCAACAAATATCGACTCTAGGGTTGAAGGAAAATGGTCGAAGCTTGAGGGATCTGTTTATGTTAGATAGGACTTTATGGTTTTCAGGCGACTAATATGCAGGCAGCTCTCCTGTGTCGGTTTGATTTGGTTCGTTTGTTTAAAGTGAGGTAGCTGGGAATTGTTTATAATTAAACGTTATTTATATGCTGAGGTAGCCTCACGGTTTGAGCTGTGGTCTCTCAAGCAGAGGGTCGTCGGTTTGACTCCCAGGCTCGCACTTCAGAATCTTTACACAGTGACGAAATAATTCAAAGTTGTGTGAAGTACACAATAAAATGAGAGAAGGCCTGTGCCCAGCAGAGGGACGTATTTAAGTAGCAAAAGCAACAACATTTCCAAGAACAACACTTTCTTGTGTTATGAAGTGAAAATTACATCTCAAACGAGTCTTAAAAAAAGGTAAGATTATAAATATGATCGCTCTTCCACTGTTTCAATACTTGAAACTTGTATAAATTAAAATAAAATAAAACATGTTTATTATTACTGAGTTATACTTTTCCAGATTTTTTGGTGCGAATATTATATAATTGAATACCAGAAATAAAAAATCGAAACATGTTTTATCCCACAAATTTATCTATGTGGCATCGCCAATGACCTAAAATAAGCATTCCAACACTTTTTAGACCGTTTTCTTATTTCCGGTATTCAATTTTATATATCGAACATAATTATTTTTATTATGTCGACAACCCTAAGGTGCATACATTTGTGTCATTTGTCATCATCGCACAAAGAATACTGAAATACAGGGTGACACATAAGACGTAATACAAAACCATTTATTTATAGAAGTTACCTTAATACTTAAAGATCCCACTATGTCCCGTATTGTTAAACTAATAGGAAGTATCGTTTTTCATTTTTTTAATTATTCCTGTTATTTTCTGCTCCTCGTGGTTACCCTAACACAACTTGTTAAGTGTAAAAAGTTTGAAATCAGTTTCATAGTAAATACTCTTTTATCTTGGCCGGTAATTGATGAATAAAACACATTCTGACACGGTGACGTTACTTGTCATAACAAACACATCTCAAATTGCTTTCTAATTTTTATGAGTTTCTCTCCCAAAAAATGTATCGAATTGAATAAGTTTAAGTTTAGTGTTATGTTACGATGTCTTCTGCCTCTCCGTACACCCATATTAAGCAGTCGGACATGGTGGCACTTTACTTTAGGTCATCGATCACGGTGCAAACACAAACCCTGTTTCACCTAAGAAACCCCGAGTCCCCAACTCCAACCCGGCTGTTATAAGCTCTACAGTCCAAAATTTGAGGGGTTTTGGTCAATTTAGAGTTCCAGTACATGCTCAAAGTAGAGAAAACTACGATATTCAGACGCTATCAGAACGAGAGTACTCAGGTATTTGCAACGTTACCCAGAAGCCAGCACTAGAAAATGTTTGGGCGGGAATCCTCAACGATTGTGTCATAGAGCCATATTTTATTACCCTAAACTGAACCAAGTACGAAGACGTGCTAAGAAATGTACTACCAACTCTACTGCAAGAAATTCCACATCATAACATAGAAAACATTTTTTTTCAACAAAACGGGGCTCCAGCTCACTTTTCTTTGCGGGTTCGTGCCTATCTCTGGACCAACAGTTTCCTGACCGCTGGATTGGACGCGGTGGTCCAGTCGCGTGGCCCCGTAGCGTAGTTTTTTGTGGAGTGACATCAAAAGGCGTATAAATTTACCAACGAGGATACAACACCGTAATGCACAGAACTCCATGAAAAAATTTAATACAATCTTTCGATGCCGTCAACAAAGCCAAGGAGTTTGTACCTACTCGGTAGACTGAAGTCGAATCTAAGACGACGTGCTGACTTGTGTTGCCGAGAGGGTGGTGATCACATCGAGCACCTATTTACATACATTTAAGAACTTTACACAATTTTATTATGTAGTTTAAAAATAAATTTAAAAACGACTCAACTTGGCTCATTATTCAAATGAATGCATTATTAGAAATTGCTGAAAGCACCTAGTATCGCAATTATTATTACCTGACACTGAGTGCAGAGATAAAATCATTTTACAAGTTGATATGACAGCTAACTACTTGCTGTAGGGTGTCCATAATTCAAGATTTAAATTTTTACTTTTGTTAGAAATTTTATAAAAGTTAAAAAAGGCCAATCTTAATAATTCACTAATTGCATTACACTACTTTTCAACAACTGAGTCGGATAAGTTTGTTTTGTATCACGTCTTATGTGTCACCCTGTATATATATATATATAATAAATAATGTACGTACATACATACATATTCTCACGCCCATATTCCCATGAGGGGTAGGCAGAGCACATGAATTCAAAAATCCAGTGCCACGTTTAGCAAATTCAGGGTAACCAGATAGTTAAACGTGATATTGCGGTGACAGGTTGCTAGCCTATCGCCCACAATACACTAACCCTTTCCCAGAGTCGACTTTTACGACACCCACGGGAAGAAAGGGGGAGGTGCTATTCTAACCCGGCACCACACGGGTAATGTACTATTAAGTAAATAAGGCATCTTAGTAACAAACGTTAGTAAAACCGAGCAACTAAGTTGTCAAATAGCATTAATGTAGAAAAGCAAGTTCTTACAAAGTCGACATATTTTTTAATAACCTTCGCAGATTTCTGTTCAAATAAAGTAGACGAAATTTATGACGCTGATTTTACGTTTTCGTGATAGAAATTTATTTTGCCTGTGAATATACTTTTAGTGATTTTGTTCTGTTTGAAGTTTCAATTTGGATGCTAATTTTTAGGGTTCCATAACGAAAGGTAAAAACTGTATCCTAGTTGTTTGTCCACATTATGTATTTTTAAGTTTGCCGTGTGGTATTGAGTTTAGAATAGCATCTCTCCATTTCTTTCGTTAGTATCTGCAATCGATTGCCATCGGCCACTGACATACGTATTGCCAGACAGATTTCTGATGCGTTTTCGACATGCAGGCCTATGGTGTACTCATGTGACAAATATTCAACACGAAAAATATACACATTAAGGGAAAAGTCCAATGCTCGACGCCTCAACGCCCAATAGATGACACCCATCTGTCACCTGTCTTACTATGAAATAAGGTTGCAAGTGCCAAGTATTTTGTCAGTGTCGAGCATAGGGACGTTTAAACCTTAGGTACCATTTTGTGTGCTCCATACGGAATACAGACATGTATGTATGTTACCTACTATCGAACGTAACAATATTATATTAGAGCCCCTTCGATTCAATACGTGAAATAGTCTTAGGTTTTGTTTTACGTTTCGTGTGCTCAACCTACTCCTACATACAGGCGTGATGTATATACATTTCCCTGTTTAAAATCGGATTGTAACCTACTTAGTTAAGTTACCCTTCTCATATCAATTCCGAATACAAACTCAAATATTAATGTTTATCACTCAATTATTGTTATCAAGCATCAAATGACCCGCTGATGACTCTAATAATGGGGAACTGGGTTCAAAACTTAGATAAACAAAGTTAACTTGCAGTTCAGATTTAACTGTGACCCTTGTTGCGAGGGGGTATGGTTGGGAATGGTCTGGCTAGACTGGGGAAACCGCAGAACGTGTGATGGTTGGGAAATGTGAAGATGGCGGGTGTGGTGCCATTGGTAGCGGAGCGCATTTCGTTTTTTTTTTACATACATACAATCACGCCTGTGTTCCCAAATGGGGGACAAAATCATGATTATGACTATTTCACGCTTCGCAGCCACTTCTAGCATAGTTTTAGGTATGCTAAGATGGAAGAGGTAGAATAATGACAGGTTGCTAGCCTGTCGCCTAAAACATTCCGAAACCTATTTCCCTAGTCGCCTCTTACGACATCGACAGAAGTAATGTAGAGGCGCTCTTCTAGAGCCGACATCAGAAGGAATGGAGGGGTCAAATAATTTAGGCTTATTACAACTAGATGGTATTAAGTTTATTATAAATTCAAAATTACAAGGTTTCGTCTATATTCGTTTCGGGTGGATTCGTCTAGACGTATTAAGCCCGTCACAGACTACGCATATACGACAATATTTTATCTGCGTATAAATGCCGTTTTTTCATATGTCGGTGTCAAAAGATACCTGACGGTAAATCTGCGCAGTGTGTGTTAGCTCATTGAATTGTATAGAGAGCGATATTGACAGATATATGTCCTGTAACAGATATCTTACCGTGACGGGCTTTATGCGTGTCATTGGTTCGCCATCTCTACCGTAGTGCATTATATTCCAATGTCTTTTTTATCACGCTGTCAGTCAGGCCATAAACCCGCTATAACCAACGCCACGCCCTTAAGCGCCTGGAGGGTAAATGACGCCATCTAGCGGCGGAAATTAGCAGCTACGCGGCGAGCGCCCCGATACCGCTTATCTGAGCGGTACAGTCGAACACGTATCGAACTGACAAGGCACTCGTATCGGTTAGACATCGCTTAAACGATCATTCTGCACCATTCTCGACAGAACGACGGTAACTGTACTCTTTTAAAGTTTGGAGTCTGAATATTAGAGTGAGGAAATGTGAAATGGATATGGTTTTGTTAGAGCGATGCGTAGTAGTTTGGGAGCAGTAACTAAACTCGACTTGAGACGTGAGTTGTCCGTGATTATGAGTGAGTCTCATGGTAGTTTCATGTTCAAAATCATGGTTTCGTCTGTGATAGTGTCGCGTCTCCATCTTTTCGGTGGATGTCATAAGAGGCTATGTATGTAGAGAGGATGGATGAAAGAAGATTGACTAAACAGATCTATGCTGGAAGTGTGAATGGATGTGTTGGGAGGGGAAGACCTAGACGGACGTTCTGTGACCAAATCGCGGACGTTTTAGAAACAGGTCAGGTAAAGAGTACCCGCAATCGACGAGCATGTATGAAGAAACTAATGAACGTGGATGAAGCAAAAGAGGTATTTCAGGATCGTAGCAAGTGGAACAAAGTGGAACAAAGTGGTCTCTGCCTACCCATGTGGGAAAGAGGCGTGACGGTATGTATGTATGTATGTATGCATGTCATAAGAGGCGACTAAGGAATTAGGTTTAAGTATGCTTTAGGCGACAGGCTAGCAACCCATCACTATTATACCTCACTATGTTTAAACCTAAAATTATGCTACAACTTTTTCATGATTAAATACACGGATAACTCACGTTTTAAATCGAGTTTGGCTTGACACTTTTCACTCGGCATATTTGTATTTTTAATGTGCGTCGTAATAGTTTCGTCGAGCAGTCGCGCGAACAGATCTAGCCCGAAACATGTCGAGCTACATCCGATTTATGACATGAATTGTCTCTTTGTTTACTTCTTTTTTACCGATATTTCAAAGCTGATTGTACTATGTTGCTATTGGCAAAAGCATAA
Organism: Adoxophyes honmai; assembly: GCA_005406045.1. Classification (NCBI taxonomy): domain Eukaryota; kingdom Metazoa; phylum Arthropoda; class Insecta; order Lepidoptera; family Tortricidae; genus Adoxophyes; species Adoxophyes honmai. The sequence goes on from BHDV01063462.1 coordinate 96,484, forward strand.
AACCAAAATGCCAACCAAGATGGTTGTTTGAGTTGATATGCCAATATAGAGATTTCGTTTTCGATCTACCCTTAAGAATATACCTCAAGATTTGATGCTAAAAAGTGATAAGAGGGTTCTAAGGTAACTTTACGACTATTCACTTACGTACACTATCACTTTACAGCAGTTTTTTAACCAGTGAGGCGCGACCCCTTTGGGGGTCATGAAACCCATTGGAGGAGGTTGTGGGGGTTTCAAACACAGACTTATATCGAAATAGATACCGCGAGTTCCTGCATTTGTATGAAAACTAAGCGTGCCACTTTTTCTCTACCTACTGTGACGATGAGCGCTTTAGTGATGGGAATTGTCAGTCCAAGTGAAACTGATTCAAAAGTGACGCCGCCTTATTCAAGTTGTCCTGTCTCTGAATCTATGTGGTACAAAACTAAATGAATAGCGTCAAAGGAAGAGCATTGTTCTTCCTTTTGGCTCCCTTTAGGCATGCGAAGACATACATTTGAGTCGTCTATTTCGATACAAGTCTGTGGTTTCAAGCAACAAAAAACAGAAGCATAACACTTTACAATAAGCGTAATACAGTTTTACTTTGTAGAACGATGCAATGTCATTAATCATTATTGACATCAACTGTTAGGGTTGTTTCACACGTACCACAACCACACCACGTCGCAGCGTTAAAATGCGGCCAAGCAGTGGTTACGTGTGAATAGTGTCGCTGCAGCATTTTGCAGTTGCGTTGTGGTGCCTACAGAATGTAAGCAGTTGTCGCTAGCAGTTGCGTTGTGGTTGCGATGTGGTCGTATTACACACGCGGTCGATGATGACTGCAAAATGTGGTACGTGTGAATCGTACTATTTATTAAACATACAAAATATGCGCCCGACCACGTGTTGTGGTTGTAGTGTGATTGTGGTTGTCGTGTGGTTGTGGTACGTGTGAAAGAACCCTAAGTTCTATGGTGTGTCAGGAATTAATTAGTTTAAGACTATACTCACTCGTAGCCTCAAGAATAAATACATAAATACATGCATACATCAACGTCTATATTTCTAAATAGGGTAGACAGAGCACATGAAACGTCGTCTGTGTCTGAACTGAGAACGCACGCGAACTATGGAAGAGAACACTGAACAGACTGAGCTATGTTCGTCGTTTGCTGGAAAAAATGCTTACATACATGCTCAGTTCGTGTGCTGCGTCCACACTTATGCAACGCTCCTTTCATGTTACATTGCATGTTACGTCACGGTGTAACAGAATTAGAACCCTTCACGCCGGAACAAACAATTGCGTCAGGATTATACAATCATAAAAGCCATGGTCCGAGTCGGGTTTAGAGTAACACCTCTCCATTTCTTTCGTGGGTGTAAGAGGCGACTAAGGATATAGGTTTAGATGTTCTTTTGGCGACAGGTTAACCTGTCACTATTGTACTACCTCTTCCATCTGTTTTCAAACCTAACATTATGCTAGAAGTGGATGCGAAGCATGAATAGTCATAATCATGGTTTTGTCTATTTCACGTTATTTGTGCTCTGCCTGCCTCATTTGGGGACATAGGCGTGATTATTATGTATGTATGTATTAAATCAAGTAAAACGCCAATCATTTGGCCCTTCCTACACAATTCTTATTCAACAAAATCACTTCCCGCACATTTCTCAAACATAAGTAATATCGAATGTTCTCATCCGAGGCCCAAATAATCTCCTTAAGTAAATCGCCTGAGCGCTTTAAGTCCGTACATTTAATGTGGCTCGTTCTCCCCGATCGCCCCTCATTTCCTTGGTCAGATGATCTCATTTACCCCACTTCTTAAATGAAGATTTGTTATACTGAGCGTTTGGGGAGGCTCGGGCGTTTGGGTAGGTTTTTCGCTAATATTGATTATAAAATGGGTTGACTTGATGAGAGTTATAAACAGACATGGTGATTTATCAACGTATTTTTTTTTTGATAATTCTGTCAAAAGTATTCGGTGTATGGTTCTACTATGAAAATGGATTAAGGTATGCTTTAAGTGACAGTTTGCTCTGCCTCTGCCTACCCCATTTGGGAATATAGGCGTGATATAATGTGCGTGTTGTGCCGGGTTAGAACAGCACCTCCCCTTTTCTTCCCGTGGGTGTCGTAAGTGTCGACTCTGGGAAAGGGTTAGTGTATTGTGGGCGATGGGCTAGCAACCTGTCACTGCAATTATTACGTTTAACTATTTGGTTACCCTGAAATTGCTAAACGTGGCACTGAATTTTTGAATTCATGTGCTCTGCCTACCCCTCTTGGGAATACAGGCGTGAGAATATGTACCATCGCGAACCGGGATTGTTAAGCCACTTACCTATGTTTGTAACTTGGTCGTGTAATACTAATCCAATAGCTAACATCTAGTCAGTCACACCGGCCATTGATTACACGTCTAAATTGCGAACAGTGGCAAGTGGCTCAACAATCCCTGTTCGTGACTGTATGTATGTATGTATGTATAATGTACGTTGCATTAGTAAGTTATGTTAGTGAAAATACTACAGAGTATGTAACTTTTGGTTAGTCATGTTCATAGAGGACAGAACCTATAGAGTACTCTAATGTCATTGAATTTGTTCAAAGACGATTCCGCCAAAGCATGGCGGCGTTCGCTGTGCTCTTATTGGCCGGCCCAAGATCGCGCGTAACGCAATGGCTTTTTCCTACATAGCTATTGGCTCTTTACAGTTTCTGTGTTTGTTTGTAAGTTGAAATAAACTGACGGTTTGCGGAACTGGGTGGCCATCATTGTTTCTCTAGTTGGTCTGTCCTCTATGGTCATGTTAGAGAGTAACACCACGGGGTGTGTAACCTTTTTCAAATTCTGACATCGAGGTTTTTCCGTTAAAAACCTACTTAGATCCAAGCATAAAAAAAATCGCATTTGTTATGCAAAAACGATCGCTGTTCCTTTTAACCACTGCCGTAAAATAAAACAGACTCATAGATTTTTCCATAATGAGATTATAATTGACTGAAGGGAAACCGTTCCGACATTTTCATGAAAATGCTCGCTTGCCTATTCGCTCTTAATAAAGTTATTATTGCTTATCTGGGGTTCTTGACCTCTATCACGATCGTTAATGGACGAAAAAATGGAACCATTAAATATTTATTATTCACTCAGAAACCTTGGTGTAGTTTCTAAAAAATCTAGAGCATTTCGGAAGTTTTTAGGAAATTAAAAACGTTGAGAAACGTTTTATTGATTACTTTAAACGGACAATATTTGATTTATTCTAATACGTCAAGTCAAGGTATCACAAAAATACGAAAAAATCGTTAAAATTTGCACAAAGAAACGCAAATTCTGCGTACCTAATAGTGAATGTTTTCTACGTTAGGTATCTAAATTATGGAATTTACCATACTCAAAAGCTTGAAAAAAAAACAGCATATTCAGGACCTATTATAATTAAATACTACTTGTCTAGATTCAGACTTTGTGTGACAACACTCTGGATTTCAGAACATCAGAATGATTCTACCCGTGTGGTGCCGGGGTAGAATAGCACCTCCCCCTTTCTTCCCGTGGGTGTCGTAAGAGTCGACTCTGGGAAAAGGTTAGTGTATTGTGGGTGATGGGCTAGCAACCTGTCACTGTAATATCACGTTTAACCATCAGGTTACCCTGAAATTGCTAAACGTGACACTGGATTTTTGAATTCATGTGCTCTGCCTACCCCTGTCGAGAATACAGGCGTGAGAATATGTATGTATGCAGAATGATTCGGGTCTGAGTTTTGATTGACATAAATATTTAAGGTAAACATTTTGCAAATTGCATAATTTAAAGACGATACATCATGTATTCCCTAATAGGAAAGGCAGAGCATACGGAACGCTACATAGACAAAACCATGACTATCTGACGTTTCTTGGCCACTTCTAGCATATTTTTAGGTTATAAGTTGGGGAGTATATCAGTGACAGGTTGCTAGCTTGTCGCCTTAACTATGTCTTAACCTATTTCTTCGGTCGCCTGTTACGACATCCACAGAAGAAACGGAGAGGCTACTGGAGGTCGATTTGGGGTCGTCCATAAAGTAAGTCACACTTTCAAGAGGGAGGG
>BHDV01063463.1:0-10708 GCA_005406045.1 Adoxophyes honmai
CTAAATTAAATTTGCCTTGTAGTGTTGGTAGTACAACACTACAAAGTGTGACGTAATTTACGGATGGCCCTTGATTGTGATTGCGCAGTGTGTCGACATCACTTCCCCTTAAAGTGTGACTTACCTGTATGAATGGTCAGTGGTGTTCTCCAGTGCTGATCAGCGGGCGGGTCGCTGGGCGCGCTGGCGGCGCGGTGTTCATAATGCCTGTCCTGAGTCAAGCCTAGCTGCCTAGCTCTTTATCACCTGTATCCCCCTTTAAATGTGACATAATTTACAGATGGGTCCCTGATTATGTCGACCCCTTAAAGTGTGTTAATTCATGGGTGGTTTCTGATTGTAATGGCATAGTGTGTCATTTTAGGGCAACTTTTTTTTTTTTTTCTTGTCTTACTTATGTGGCCTGTGGCTGTTCCCCAGTGCCTGGTGGGCGGCTCGCTGGGCGCGGTGGGCTGGGGCGCGCTTTGTCGACCCCTTAAGCAGGCCGCACACCGGACATACAATTGTCTCTCCACAACTGTAGCGTCACATTTTAAATGCGACACATTTATCGCCCCCACACATTCCTACGTGAGCACGCACACCGAGGATACATTTGTAGCGGACACATTTTGTGGCGAGACGACATCCGCGCTACAATAATTGAAGATCGAACCTGTTGAACGTAAATGTTCGATACGTGTAGCATGTGGCGCTGGTGTGCGGCCTGCTTTAAAGTGTCTTCATGGATGGTTCCTGATTGTAATAGCGTTGTGTGTAGTATCTACTACATAGTAGTAGATCCTGGCTGAGGCAGTGCTGATCCTATATGGTCGCTGGTGTTCTCCAGTGCCGATCAGTCATTTTTAGGGCAATTTTTTTTTTTTTTTTCTTGTCTTACCTATATGATTCGTGGCTGTTCCCCAGTGCTGATCAGCCTGGTGGGCGGCTCGCTGGGCGCGGTGGGCTGGGGCGCGCTGGCGGCGCGTCTCGGCCGGCGGCGCGCGTTACTGTCCGCGCTGCCCGTCAACGCGGTCTTCGCCGCGATCGCCGCGTTCATGCCTACTTATGGCACGTTTATGATGGCCCGGTAAGTATACCCTATTTACGGAAACTAGTTTTATAGCGCTTTCTTTGTCACGTAATATCATACAAATGATAAATACAAAAAGTCTACGGCGTTTGACAATTTCGAAAATCGTGTTCGCACCTGGCTACTATAATAGAAGTGAATTTTAATTTTTTGTTAAGTAAAAATTTTAGGCTTATACAATTTTACATTTGTCATAATACAGGGTGATAATGGAATCCGTAACGAAATTTTACGTACCTGTTTGTTAGTAAAACTTAAAAATATAATTTGAGTAGTTTCTCATTTTCTATTGAAAATAAGAAATTATGAATCACCAAAGTTTTCCTAAAAAGTGCTATCATTATGGACACCGCGCGTCCACCGCTCAGCTCAGACACTCGCGACTCGTAGGTAGGTACTTTCACTTCCTTGCGAAAAATAATACGACTTATTCTGTACCCACAATTTTTTTATTTTTTAACTTAAGTTGCAATTTTTCCTTCCTACTTTTAAGGGCTTAGGCCGTCGAAATGCAGAAGTTTTATAAAAAAAAAATCAGTTACTTGAAAACTTGTAGGTTAGGAAAGGTGGATTAAAATAAAAATTGAGTCTGCATAAATTCGGCATTCAGGCGTAGTTAAAGAATTGGAATCAACTTATGTACAAGAATAATAAAAACTCAACCCTATCCTACTAATCGAAACTAAGTTTACTGTGCCTACCTTAATAACCGTTCAAAATGGAATCCATTTTTCTCCAAAGAGTCATGCACGTTTCAACATGTTTTCATTCATTCTTCTTAGCACTTTAGTATCACTTTTCACTTCGGAAAATGCACTTACAATCTTGTCTTTAAGATTCTGTACATTTTGTGGTACATCCATGTACACACGGCGCTTGATTTCGCCCCAAGGTAGAAATCACAAGAGGTCACAGGTTCACCGTGACTTATCCACGGGTCACCATACACATTGTTCAAGTACTCGCGTACATCGCACGAAAGAAAACGCGGGTCTCGAAGTCCCTGAGTCCGGAGTCTAGGTACACTTTCATCCCGATATCGTCTACAGATAGCCTCCAAATTTTCGCAGCTATGGATTTACACTCGCACCATTTCATAGTACCTACTCGCGATTCTAAAATTCTAACAACATTGTCACTCGCACAATTCGCGCTTATGTATCGTACGAACGGGGTGAGTAGGGAACGCTTGCGCAACCACTCGCTTCGACCACCCGCTCGCGTTTAATTTTAGTAATTTTTCATACCTACCCTCGGCGGTTGCTAGGGTCGTCGAACCCGATTGTGGCAAATGCAAAACTACCCTACTTTAAAATTGAATTTAAACAAACGTAAACAGTTACACCGCGGTTTGTAGTATGCCCACATTCAATATTTTTTTGGGAATTTCCCGATGAAAAAAAAAGAAAAAAAAAGTTGTTTTTTATTTTACCATCGTATTGTGTTAGTGATTCTGAGTATCAGGAATTTTTTTCGTTACGGATTTCATTATCACCCTGTATAAAAGCATAAATGGTGTTAAATAGTCTTCTCTTAGCATGCTCTCTCCCTCTCACTTGACATCCCACTACAAGTAAGGTAATTTTTTTATTTTTGCACGACCTAGAAGTGAAGAGTCTAACGTTGTGTTTGCGCTTCATTGGTGAAAGTCAATTTGACAAATAAAAAGTTGACATTTTATTATGAAGTCACAATCTGCCCAAAGCTTTTAGATAAAACAAAGGTAGCCGAGTTTGTACACTGCATTTTTTTATTTCTGTGGGAGAATTTCTCTCCATGAATGAAGTAAAGTCAATGTACCTACTCGTTGATTAAATAAAATAATTAGTTATTTCGACATCAAAACTATCATTAAAAGTTGTACAAACCGTACAGATGGTAAGTACTCGTAATGTTCGTTCCGAGGAAATAATGATTCAAAAATTTGCGACTAAATTGCCGTTCATTAGTTTCATATTGGTTTAATTTCATGTGTGATAGGCTGATAGGGTTACCATGACAAGTTTTTCTGTGTGAAAGGATGCTTTATGTGATGGAATTACTGTTTTATAATAATTATAAGGTTACTGTGACAAAGTTTCTTATGTGCTAGGGTGTCTTATGCGACGGAGTAACTTGGACAGAGTTTCATGTGTGATAATGTCTTTTGTAACGAAGTTACTTTGATAGGGTTTCGTGTGCGATAGTGTCTTGAGTGACGAAGTTACTTTGATAGGGTTTCGTGTGTGATAGTGTCTTGAGTGACGAAGTTACTTTGATAGGGTTTGTGATAGTGTCTTGAGTGACGAAGTTACTTTGATAGGGTTTCGTGTGTGATAGTGACTTGAGTGACGAAGTTACTTTGATAGGGTTTCGTGTGTGATAGTGTCTTGAGTGACGAAGTTACTTTGATAGGGTTTCGTGTGTGATAGAGTCTTTAGTGACGAATTTACTTTAATGGGGTTACTGTGACAAAGAGTCGCATGTGATAGGGTTTCTGGTGTCCTGAATTGGGTGTCTTCTGTGACTTAGTTCTATATCACATGAAGCTGATTTTTTTTTCTTAATTGCATTAAAAATCTCACAGGTTCTGCTCAGCCATCGGGTCCGGCGGCGTAGTCCCTACATCATATACATACTGCTACGAGGTGACGCCGCGGCCGTGCCGCCGACGCCTATTGGTGCTGCCGGTCGCTGCTCACGGGGTCACTCTTTACTAGCAATGTGTTGATTATTTTTCATGTGCGATAGGTTTACAAGACAGAGTTTCTTGTGTGGTCTTTAATAGGGTTCCTGTGACGGAGTTTCATGTGTGAAAGGGTGTTTTGGATTTTGATAGGGTAGTGTGATAAAGATTCGTCTGTGATAGGGTGTCTTGTGTGATGGAGTTACTTTAATAGGGGTTCATGTGTGGTAGTGTCTCGTGCGACGTAGATACTTTGATAGGATTACTGTGATAGTTTCGTCTGTGATAGGGTGTCTTGTGTGACGGAGTTACTTTGATAGGGTTTGGTGAGTGCTAGTGTCTTGCGCGATGTAGTTACTTTAATAGGGTTTTATGTGATATAAAGTATCTTATGTGATGAAGTTACTTTGATAGGGTTTCGTCTGTGATAATGTCTTGTGTGATGAAGTTACTTTGATCGAGTTTCGTGTGTGATAGTGTCTTGAGTGACGAAGTTACTTTGATGGGATTTTTTGTATGATAGGGTGCCTTATGTGACTTTTATGTCGTCTGAAGCTGTTTTTTTCTTAACTACATTAAATATTCTTAAATCCCACAGATTCTGTTCAGCCATCGGGTCGGGCGGCGTGGTTCCTACATCATACACATACTGCTATGAAGTAACGCCGCGGCCGTGCCGCCGACGCCTATTGGCGCTGCCGGTCGCCGCTCACGGGATCGGAGCGGCGTTAGCGGCCGCGTTAGCTCATGCTGTACTACCGCCTACTGGTGCTGATGCTTTGATGGATGATAAGGAGCACTTTTCAGCGTGGCACAGGTATTTTTCAGTTGTGCGTCGGAATTTTGGAAATTATGTCACACAAATCACACAAAATACATACATATTATCATGCACTTTTTCTTGCCTGTGGCAACCCGTTAATTTTATGATTTGAAATTGAACTGCCAAAACGTAACACATTCTTATGTAATCACAAGGCATTGCCGCAGATATCGATACCTTTTGTATTGAAAACTAATAAACAATACATACTTAAAATCACGCCTATGTTCCCAAATGGGGTAGGCAGAGCACACGAAACGTGAAATAGACATATCCATGATTAAGACTATTTCACGCTTCGCCGCCACTTCTAGCATCATTTTGGGTTTGAAAACAGATGTAAGAGGTAGTATATTTTAGTGACAGGTTGCTAGCCTGTCGCCTAAAGATTACCTAAACCCATTTCCTTATAAACACAAACATAAACAATAATAAGTGTTATTGAACTAATCATTTCCATTTTTATTATTCTTTAAATTTCTTCCGTGGATGTCGTAAGAGGCGACTAAGGAAATGGGTTAAGGTATTCTTTAGGCGACATGCTAGCAACCTGTCACTATTATACTACCTCTTACATCTGTTTTCAAACCCAAAATGATGCTAGAAGTGGCTGCGAAGCGTGAAATAGTCATAATCATGGTTATGTCTATTTCACTTTTCGTGCGCTCTGCCTACCCCATTTGGGATTATAGGCGTGATTATATGTATGTATGTATGTATGTTAAATTTCTAATCTTAAAATAAACATAGATTTAGAGACTTTTTTAGAAGTTCTACTACTCGATGATAGATGGCGCTACAAACCCAAGACTTGGCCATAGCTTTACAATGTTTTGTTGTTCCAGATACCTGCTCCTTTGCACTCTGCCTATCCTAGCGTCGCTGATCAGTCTGGTTTGGACGCAGGAGTCGCCGCGGTACCTCCTAGATGTAGGGAGGGAGGTTGATGCTATGGTCGTGTACCAGGTAAGCTATAGTCACGAAACAGAAATTTTGTGGGATGTGTCTGTGTATGAAATTAACATTATAAGAATCATGATTTAATTACAGAGAACATGATTATACTTTAAGTATGTTATAGGAAATATGCAATATACCCAAAATAACAGACTTGAAAAAAAAGTCATTTGACTAAACGTTTATTGTCTAATGTTTGTTTTCCGTATAAAACATTTGCTAAAAGACTAAATGGATGTAATGTCATTTTGCGCAGTGATATTCTTCTAAACAAAAATTTGGGCAAATGAAAATTTGCGTATCGGTTTTATGCGAATAATTGCATTGGCACATAAAACATTTGGGAAAATCTGTTTGGATGATGAAATTTGACGAAAATGTTTTTGGTAAACCGGCAGGATCCCAGTTAAGTCTATGGGCTAAGTTGCTTAAAAGTAAACGATTTTTATTTTATTTTAAAACCAGGACTATTTCATGTTTTGCGCCCACTTCTAGTAGATATATTTATATTGTTTCAAGTTGGCAGGTTCTATACCTTATCGGTTTAGGTAGTTAAAACAATATAAACAATCTTGACATGTCTTTTTGTTGAAATACACAGTCTAAAAATGTAAATCGTTACACTATACAATTCAATTATGAAAGTAAATGATTTTTTCATACCTTAATTGTAAAATGTAAAGTTTTCGATTTATAAAGTGTACGTTTAAATAAAAAGACACGTCAAGATTGTTTACATTGTTTTAACTACCTAAACCGACAAGGTATAGCGTCTTTTTTAGGCTTTGAGTTGGCAGGTATAATAGTGACAGGTTGCTAGCCTGTCGCCTAAAATATATCTTAACTTATTTCCTTAATCGCCTCTTACTTGTTATTGTACACTCACACCAATTGATTCTACAAAGGAAATCTCTATTTTATTATCACCATCTTACGTTTGTATATCCTGTCTAACAACCTCTTCACCAGAATCTCCACAGCAGCAACCAGTACCGTATCTGCGGTTCCGGCTCCGAGGTGGCCGACTCGGAGTACAGGCTCGGCTCCCTCACGCTGCCCGGCAAGCGGCCCGCGCACAAGCTGCACCACGTCCGCCATACTGTGAAGATGGTGAGTTTGCGGCACTAGCGCCACCTGTTGACGAGTAGTAAAACTTAGAATTAGCGCCATCTATTGGCAAAAGCTGCCCCATGTCCGCCATACTGTGAAGATGGTGAGTTTGTGGCACTAACGGCACCTGTTGGCGAGCAGAAAATGGTGAGTTTGCAGCACTGGCGCCATCTGTTGGCGAGCTGAAAATGGTGAGTTTGCAGCACTGGCGCCATCTGTTGGCGAGCTGAAGATGGTGAGTTTGTGGAACTGGCGCCATCTGTTGTTGATTAGTAGAACTTGTATATGACTCGGAATACAGGCTCGGCTCCCTCACGCTGCCCGGGAAGCGGCCCGCGCACAAGCTGCACCACGTCCGCCATACTGTCAAAATGGTGAGTTTGTGGAACTGGCGCCATCTGTTGACGAGTGGTAGAACTTAGAACTAGGGCCATCTGTTGGCAAAAGCTGCACCATGTCCGCCATACTGTGAAGATGGTGAGTTTGGACTTAGCGGCACCTGTTGGCGAAAGGGTGAGTTTGTAGAACTAGCGCCATCTATTGGCGAAAGCTGCCCCATGTCCGCCATACTGTGAAGATGGTGAGTTTGGATTTAGCGCCATCTGTTGTTGATTAGTAGAACTTGTATATGACTCGGAATACAGGCTCGGCTCCCTCACGCTGCCCGGGAAGCGGCCCGCGCACAAGCTGCACCATGTCCGCCATACTGTGAAGATGGTGAGTTTGTGGAACTAGCGACATCTGTTGGCGAATAGTGGAACTTGGAGAAACGACATGTCCGCCATACTGGCAAAATGGTGAGTTTGTAGACCTGCCTACATCTGTCGTCGAGTAGGGTGAGATACGTTACCGGAAAAGAACACGGGCTTTAAGTTTATAAATTTCCAATTTTTTCTAGGAAATTTTATAAACTTCCGTAAAATTCCTAAGACGATTTGCTAAGGGGATGAGGTGCGCTTAGTGGACGAAGTGCGAATGGGACTAAGTGTGTTTAGTGGACGATTTGTTAATGGGATGAAGTGCGTTTATTGGACGATTTGTTAATGGGATGAAGTGCGTTTACGGGACAATTTGTTAAAGGGACGAAGTGTGTTCACTGGACGATTTGCTAATGGGATGAAGTGAGTTTAGTGGACGATTTGATAATGGGATGAAGTGCGTTTACGGGACAATTTGTTAATGGGATGAAGTGCGTTTACGGTACAATTTGTTAAAGGGACGAAGTGTGCTTAAGAGACGAGTTGTTAATGGGATGAAGTACGTTTACAGGACGATTTGTTAATGCGATGAAGTGCGTTTATTGGACGATTTGTTAATGGGATGAAGTGCATTTATGGGACGATTTGCTGATGGGCCAAAGTATGGGATGATTTGCTAATGGAACAAAGTGCGAATGGGATGACTGGCTAATGGGACGAAGTGCGGATGAGACGATTTGAATAAGGAACGAGGTGCAAGTGGAACTAAGTGCAACAGCCAATGAACTGTTGCTTGCATTTTTTCGGGCTGTTCCGTTCCGACCCTCAAAAAATAAAAATAAAATCGTACTGTTACCTAAAAGGTCAGCACCGCAGTTGTGTCTTCTCTGATCGTATAAAAATCTTCTGTTTCCTTATCTGTTGCAGTTCTGGCAGGCGTTCTTTCAGCTGTTTTCGAGCGCGTACAAGAATGCTACTTTCTCACTCGGTGGGGTCATGCTCTTCTCTATGGCGATACAGGTATGAAACAAAGTATTAATTAACATTATATGTAAATTGAATATCGAAAAATATTGTAAACCGTCCTAAGCTGTCACTTAATAGAACTTAAGTTTTCATAGATTATTTAACAGAGTATATCCCGTGTGGTGCCGGGTTAGAATAGCACCTCCCCCTTTCTTCCCGTGGGTGTCGTAAGAGTCGACTCTGGGAAAGGGTTAGTGTATTGTGGGCGATGGGCTAGCAACCTGTCACTGCAATATCACGTTTAACCATCTAGTGTACCCTGAAATCGCTAAACGTGGCACTGGATTTTTGAATTCATGTTCTCTGCCTACCCCTCTTGGGAATACAGGCGTGAGGATATGTATGTAATATGTATGTATGTATTCTTTGAAGGATTTTAAATTTGTCATTCAAAAAGGTTTTCTAACTAAAAGAGGAATAAATGACTTTTTTAGTAAATTTTCTTTTTCAAATATTTTAAATTGACTCCTAATAATGAGCCATTTAACCCCCTTTCTACTTTACTCTTATATTTGTAACACATTGTAGAGTCTATTTAACTGTATGTTTTTTTACAGTTCTTCCTAGCCTCATACATACCGTCAGCCGTTCTCTCGATCGAGAACCAACAATTCGAAGCGTCCAAACGTCTAATACAGAACGTCTCATACGAGAACACGCACTTCAACGAGACGCTCGAAAACGTCGAATACGCTAACGTCACGTTTTATAACTGCACGTTTCGGGATCTGATGCTGTCCCACGTGGCGTTCAAGAACTGCTCTTTTTACGACGTTATGTTTTCCAATATTAAGACGTCGTACGCTTACTTCACCGGGTCGCTGTTTGTCAATAGCACGTGAGTTTTTTTAAATACATATACATCCATCCACGGGAGTAGCCAGGATTTAGTTTCCGGGAGGGTTTGACGAAAAAAAAAATCGGCCAAGTGCGAGTCGGACACAAAAAAATCACGACTGTTGTATGGGAGCCTGAACTTTTCGGGGGGGGGGAGGGGGTTTGAACCCCCAAACCCCCCCACCTGGCTACGTCCATGTGTGATGTATGTATGATATGAGATATATTCACCTGAAAAGCTTCGACAGGTATATCACTGAGCAGTCCATTAGTTATATGTAGTTTTTCTATCTTCCAAACCGCCTCGCTGCCAGCGAATATATCTTTGGAGAGCGCCGTCATCCGGTGCCCGTCTATAGATATAATTGATATGTTGCCTAAGATCTGAAATATAATAAAATTGATTAAAACACTTGTGCTATAGCTGTGGTAGCCCAGTGGTTCGACCTGTGGCCTCTCAAGCAGAGGGTCGTGGGTTCAAACCCCGTGCCCGTGGGTTCAAACCTCTGAATTTTTCGGAATTTATGTGCGATATCAAATTTGATATTTATCACGAGCTATTCGGTGAAGGAAAACATCGTGAGGAAACCTGCACACAGCGACGAAGTAATTCAACGTTGTGTGTGAAGTCCCAATCCGCACTGGGCCCGCGTGGGAACTATAGCCCAAGCCCTTTCATACTGAGAGGAGGCCTGTGCCCTGCATTGGGACGTATATAGGCTGATGATGATGAAAAAACTTAGCCATTCCTTCCCTGGATGTCGTAAGAGGCGACTAAGGAAATAGATTAAGGTATATTTATTATACCTGCCAACTTAAAACTTCAAAAATATGCTCGGTATTTACGCGTGAAATAGTCATGGTTTTGTCTATGTAGCGTTTCGTACGCTCTGCCTACCCTATTTGGGGTAGGGTCAATGTATGTATGTGCATTAAGCGACAGGCTAGCAACCTGTCACTACTTTATTTCTTTTATCTAGAAGTAAGCCTACATAGTGCTTGAAATAGATACGAAATGCGAAATAGTTGTGTTGTGTCTATGTACCCATGTGGTGTCGGATTAGAATATGTAGCGATCCTAGCGCCACCTATCATCCTATAGTAAAACTTCTTTCACAAATGTCATCAACTGTCAAAGAGTTCTACATCGCGCAGTGCCGTAACTAGGGCGGTGCCAGCGGTGCCCAGGCACAGGGCGCAGACCTTGGAGGGGCGCGGAAATGACCAGACCAGTATCTTCAAGGGCGCAGTTATGGAAGGCTCGCACCGGGCGCATAAAAGGCTAGTTACGGCACTGACATCGCGCCAACGAAGTTTCGATACATAAATACAATTTCCAACTATCTCTCTGTGGATCTCGGTCCCAAAACATAACATCTGCCCAAAATTCTTAGAAAGGGATGAACTGACGGCGCCCATTACGTTGTTCAAGTTAGAAAATAATTTTAAACAAAAAAAAACCGACTTCATATTAGCTTTATCCTGAAAGGAAACTTCTGTTTATGTGCATATTTACCAAA
>BHDV01063464.1:0-11851 GCA_005406045.1 Adoxophyes honmai
TTTTTTTATTCAACATGCAATCTCCAGATTGTATATAAGCTTCTTGCACACAAGGGTTTCGTACTCAGGGTGGGTCTATCCGTCTGTCACCAGGCTGTATCTAAAGAACTGTAAAGAACAAACAAGAAACAAAACAAAACAGGATAGAACTGTAGGAGCTAGGCAATTGCAATTTTCAGAGGTGACGTATTTCTGTTGCCGCTATAACAACAAATACGAAAATAATAATAATAATTAAGGGGGGTTCTCATACAAAAAACGTGATATTTTGGGCGTTTTTCGTGATTACCATTCTGCAAACCGTATCTCAAGAACCATGAGCAGATTAATTAAGAGTGAATTAAGAATAATAAGAGCTGAGGAGATTAATTAAGAGGGATTTAAGAATAATAAGTGCTGAGGGGATTAATTAAGAGGGAATTAAGAATAATAAGAGGAGGCTCCCATAGAAAAAATCGACACCTACCCAGAAGGTCGTAACGTTAAATTTGTAATTTTTCAGGAGAGAGATTTTAAAACACTTTTGTGTGTTTTGCAAGTTATATGACACCTATTGATTAAATTTTTGCTTCAATCTAGGCGCAGTGGCTTAAGTAACAGGAAATATATATATTTATTGCAGTATAAATTATTGCGTGTATGACAAGAGTGATGAATGTGAGTGAAGCGAGAGAAGTATGTCAGAATATGTAGATGCGAATGGCGCTCTGTTGTCTCTGCCTACCCCGCGGGGAATAAGGCGTGACGGTTATGTATGTATGTATGTATAAATTATTATTTCGTTAATATTTCACAAAATTCAAAGTTACGACTTTATTATTTTTGTCTAAAGGTCGTATAAATATGTTACGACTGTTTACGTTTGAATAAGGTCACATGAACAGGTTGTATATGATCGTAAGTATGAGTCACGACCAATAGTTTAAAAAAAATTACGAAGTAAAAAGTCGTAACTACGATTTTTACCCGTGCATAGAGTCGTAACTTCATAGTTACGACGATTTGCACGGGGTACGGATGTTCGTGGCGTATACCTTTCCCAAGATACGACGTCGTGAGTCTGCTGTCATAAGTCGGACCGCGGCCCAATAAAACGGCGCAAATCGTCGAATGTTGTAGTGCGACGGTTTGCGTGGGACAATTCAAATGATACGACTTTTAGCGACTAAAAAATTCAGTAAATAACAAACATATTTACATTTTTGTTTCTGGAAGTTGTAGTTTGAATTAAAATAAATACAATGAGCAAAAAATCTAGTTCTTGGCAAAAAACGCGTTACGACCATTTGCGTCGGAGGTGTTGAAATGTGTTTTTTGCTGTTTTTGCTACGGAGTCGAGTCCAACTCGCACTTGGCCGATTTTTTGAGATGCTTAAGTTTCACTAAAATAGTTTTTCCTCAAAATTAGTTTTTCTCGCTTGATAAGTAATTTAGTTAAAAACGATGGCCGTTAATGAGTAAAATTGAAATAAAGCGTAGAAAATAAATTTAAGACGATACCAGAGAATGTGAATTTCAACAGAATATGAAGAAATTGAATGAAGTGCAAGTTTATTTTATCAATTGTATGGAGAACATTTTTTTGCTTTATTGAGAAAAAACCTCGCTTTGAACTTGCTTTCCCGCTTTTCCTTTCTGTCCATCTGTCAGATGATCGACAGTCTGTGGCACAATCTGTGGTCTGGGTCGTCTGATTGGATAGGTCAATGTCAGTATTGTCATGTCAGTGATCATGTCATAACATGAATGACAATGACAGTTCGTGTAATTCGTGTTGTGCGACTCGTGCGTGAAGTGAAACTAAACTGAAATCATCATTTATTTTATTTACCCTCGAATCGCACTCGAAGTTCTCTAACGAGAATGTAAGTCAGGAGTTTATAATTTTTATTTGTTAAATAAAAGTAATCTAGATGACATGGCTTCAAAGAAAATGTCTTTAACTAACAAACAGTCCTCACTGATGAATTTTGTCAAGAAAAGTAGCCGAGATACTTCAGGAAACGGTAGTCCCAGGTATGTTTTGAACTCTTTGTTTATCTATTTAAAATTGCATTGGCCACTTAATAATAAATTGCCTGTCTATGGTGTTGAACAGAAAACAATGGTTTTAGGCGGTTTAATCTGCGATTGCAGGAAAATATTTAAAAACTTTGGTTCGGCAACCTAAAGTAGGCCAGTAAACATCTTAATCAGCATCAAAAACTCACTGAGTCTTAATTGAATTTACTTAAATGAGAATAGTTTATGAGGTAGCTAATATACTTATAATCAATTAAATTTATTTAATAATTATGGTTAGTAGCTAATTTGTTTTTAATTGACATGCTAGTTTAAAAGCCACTTTCACAGCTCAATCTAATGCCAACGCATATTACAGTAATTACTGTGATAGAAAATGAACATGAGTAAGCTAAATGGTAAAGATAAATATATTCATAAAAGTTTTGCAAACACACACAATACAGGTGTTCGAAAAAAGTAACATGAGACAGCTGTAAGCAATAAGCAATATTATCTTAGCAAGATACTATTGTGACTAGAATTTGAGACAAATAGATAACATGTTGATATGTATTTAGTTATAATTGATTGGACTTTTTGTTTTCAGTGGTGTAAATGAGCAGGCCTCGGAAAAGAAGTCAAAATTTGTCTGGAAGTCGAAATCCACATCAGCTGCCACAGCTTGTAAGTTTTATATTTTAAGATTATTTTGTTGCATAGGTACATCACTTAATACACACGGACACCACATAATGAGATAAAACCAACAATTTTGGTCTGTTGTTGAAAATATAAACTGCTCTTTTGTTACAGGGACTCCACCATTCAAGCAAAATCCTGTTGATAATCCATGCCAAGTAGGTATCCGCTAAATGAAATATCTTTGAAATGAAGACAAACAAATCAAAAGTAAAATGTCCAAACCTTAAAAATTAAACATAATTTTCTTGTTGTATCTGTGTTCAGGCCCAACCCAGACTAAGCCATGTGTCTCCTGTGAAATCAATGTCGACTATTCCTACGGCAAGCAAGCTGCCCGTCAAACAAACCTTCACAGTTCCAGTAAATAATCACAGTAATGACATGTTCGCCATGGATGTGGTAAGTGGACAGGTTATGATTGATTATGCAAATTCTAGAATATTACACATGTAAAGAAAAAATGCATTATGTATGGTAAAGAGTAAAGCTTCTCAAAAATATCTCCCACTACCTTATTATGTGTGAAAAAGTAGAGGTATGCTTAAAACAAAAATTATATTCAATATGTTTTTGTAAATTGTTTAGGGGTACACCTTTCTCTGCAGCATCTAAAGCTATGTTTTAATTTCAGGACAACTCTACTGAATATACTAGTAAAACCTTTAATGAAAGCAAAACTTCAACATCTAGTAAGAGCAATAGATCTATCAGAATCAGTGCTACCCCGTCTCCGCCTAAACAGGCTCAAGCTAAAGCAATAGACAAGAAAAAAGTCTGTAGGACTCCGGAGAAAATTAGCCCCAAAAAGGATAGAGATCCATTGAAAAATTTAAAACTAGATAGCTCTATATCAGGATTTTTGCATAAGATTTCGCAACATGAAGCCTTGAAGAAAGTACGTGAGGTAAGTGCAATTTTCATATATCGAGATTAGCTCTACATGTTTCAGGCCAATTCGTAACCCATCATCTGGATGGCGCACTGCCACTATTTCAGCCGTGTTAAAAACAAAGTGGCCACGGAACGTGAAGTACTCATACTTTTATCTATGTAGCGTTTTGTGTGCTTTGCCTACTCCATTTGAAAATACAGGCTGGTGTATCTATGGAAGTAAAAATGTTAAAATGTAGGTATGTAAGCATTATAAATATTATAATTAGTCACCACTCTAGTGGAACAAAGTGGTCTCTGCCTACCCATGTGGGAAAGAGGCGTGACTGTATGTATGTATGTATGTATGTACCACTCTAGTGTCACTAATCACAACATTATTTTGATGCTTTCAGGATGTTAATCTACAATCGAAAGACATAGAAGACTGTAAGTCAATGTACATTGAACTCCTAGAAAAAATCAGCGACGCCTTCGACAGAATACCGAACTGCATCAAAGACAAGTTTCCAGGCTACGACAACAGGACTTACGCCAAAATGAAATTATTAAAATCGAAATTGAAATCAGCCATTCATAGAAATCCGGATGATTTGACCCAGATATCTACTCTAGAGATAAATCAACCCAGTATCAGTCAGTTTAACGGCCGCGAGAGCCCCTCTCTCCTCCGTAATTATGACGATTTGGACGATTTTGAGTTGCCTCCCAGCAAAAGTGTTCTGAACGGTGAAAAACCAGTTTTCCACAGCGACACTTCCACCCCTGAAACATTTACTTTCAATAAAGCGGGACCAAGCAAAACTATATATTCAGACTTAGCAAAAAAATCCCTGTCATTCGATGCCGTATCGCCATGTAATACCACTGCACAATCAGATGTAGAAATTTTAGATACCTCAGAGAATGCCAATAGAAGTAAAGGTAAGTTCGTATTCAAAAAGCCGTCGAGACTGAGCGAGGATAAAGCTGCACCGGTCAGGGATGTATCAAAGACTTTAGAAAGGTTTAAAATGGCATCTGAAAAACTGAAACCACTAGTGCCTGAGGAACCAGTCAAATGTGTCCCCGTAGCTAATAGTTCTGTAGGATTCCAATCATCAGATTTGAGCAAAAATTCAGTGTTTAGCAAACCGTGTACGGCTGTCTCGCCTATAATCAAAGAGCCAGTTAGAGACTACGATGACGATGATTACGATGTCCCAATAGACATGGATGATGAGACAGACATTATTCCAGAAACTTCGAATGATGTCGTCAACATAAGTGACACTCCTAGTATCAGCAATACTCAGACGGTGAACGGGAAAGAAGTGGCGGTAGACGATGACGGCTGGCCGGAGTACAGGATGGAGGACTTCGAGGACGACGTGGAAGCCCTGGCGAAGGACCCTGAGGTTATCAAGCTGATGGAGAACTCTGTGATGGAGGAAGCGCCTAAGTACGCGGGTATGGGGAACTTCCACGAGGGCACGCAGAATGATGGAATCACTGGTAAGTTTTGTAGGACAACTGCGTGTCGTTTTTGGTAGTGTCTGATAGAGGAGTGGTGTGGTGGAGACAAATGATTAGACCGAGTATCGACATCACCTGTTTATTACAAATTATTATTATGAATTATAGCCGTGATAGCCCAGCGGTTCGAACTGTGGCCTCTCAAGCAGAGGGTCGTGGGTTCAAACCCCGGGCTCGCACCTCTGAATTTTTCGGAATTTATGTGCGATATCAAATTTGATATTTTATCCCGAGCTATTCGGTGAAGGAAAACATCGTGAGGAAACCTACACACAGTGACGAAGTAATTCAACGTTGTGTGTGAAGTTCCCAATCCGCACTGGGCCCGCGTGGGAACTATGGCCCAAGCCCTCTCATACTGGGAGGAGGCCTGTGCCCTGCAGTGGGACGTATATAGGCTAATGATGATGATGTTTATGAATTATTATAAATTTAATTACTTATTTTAACATTTAACATACCGTCTTTGAGAATAGATTGACATAATACATTTGTAAGAGTTATTGTTGTCTTTTAGGGGAATTTGACGGCATGGACTATCCCCACTCGGCGCTGATGATGGAGATGTTCGGCGAGAAATTCGGGCTGCGCTCGTTCCGGCCCAACCAACTTCAGGTTATCAACGCCACGCTGCTCGGTCACGACTGCTTCGTGCTCATGCCTACGGGAGGAGGTAACTTACACACACACACACACACACAATGTATATAAGACATTAGGGATGTCACAAATGTCAATATTTACACATTACCTACGTTTTGTCATTCCGCCGTCTTCGCCCCCCATCTCACCGCTCGCATATCTAAAGCGCGCTTCTGACAATGAGAAATATCCGGTTGTAGAGCAAAATCAGAATCAGGGAAGATAATTAAACATCTTCGTTGCTTTCAAGATTTATTCCCGAATAAAACAATAATGGACCTACCCTCAACCTGTGACATACAATAAACTATTTATAACTGGTTTATTATGGGATATTACAAGTACAGCGGTGCTGGTCAGCATATAAACCAAAAATGACGTATTTTTGCCATAGTTTTTATCCAGAGTTTTACCATAGTGTGACGTCATCGTACTTGTCCGCAGGCAAGTCTTTATGTTACCAGCTGCCTGCTATCCTGACGCCGGGCGTCACCATCGTCATCTCGCCGCTCAAATCTCTTATCCTGGATCAAGTCAACAAGCTGCTGTCGCTCGATGTGAGTATTAGGTACATTTAATTTATACGAATACGAACGTGTGACCCGTGTGGTGTCGGGTCTAGAATAGCACCTCTCCATTTCGTCCGTGGATGTCGTAAGAGGCGACTAAGGAAATAGGTTTAGGTACACATTAAAAACTTAAGTGTACGTCACATCGATTGTAACATGAGAGTTTGAGTCAGCGACGTCCAACGGAATATGAACGGTAACAACTCAATAAGTTTAAATTTCGAGTGCAAGCAGGTAAAGGTAGAAAGAGACAGCAGCATTTTTTTATGTTTAAACATGACTTTTGTTCGAGAGCGGATCTTCTGTACATACGTAGTGCTACTACCTATCTGTGTCTCTACACTATCGCATTCATCTAACATCGTTCCACTTTGTAATTCTTTACTATTTAAAAAAAACTTTGGTAAAAAACTTGTATCCTGATAAAATGACTTTCTGGCAAGTTTCTTGCGGCGCATTCTTCTTGGCAACGGTCTTTCCGAAGCGCTGGTAGACTCGAAAGTGACGTGTTTTTAGTGCTCTTAGGAGCCTGTTTGCATAAAGTTTAGAATTTTGAAGAGATTAACGAATGTGTGAAGCAAAAGAGGTATCTAAGGGTGCACAAGTGGAACGTGGTCTCTGCCTCTGCGGGGAAGAGGCGTGACTGTATGTATGTATATAATGTATGTATGTTACAGATCCCAGCAGCACACCTCTCCGGCGACGTCTCCTTGGCGGAGGTGGACGAGATCTACCACAAGCTGGCGATGCGGGAGCCGCCCATCAAGCTGCTGTACGTCACGCCCGAGAAGATCAGCAACTCGCCCAAGTTCCAGGCCGCGCTGGATGCGCTGTATTCCCGGGGGAAACTCGCCAGGTACGCAAGAAGTAATTTAGTTAATTTAGCTTTCAGTAAGCGGGGTAGGTCACATATACTCTGTTTATTTTTTAACTAATTTCCAGTTTTACCTTTGTATACCAGAGAAAAATTGAAATTTTATCCGTTGTTTGTCTAATGTGTAAATAATACAGTATTGTCACGCCCGAGAAGATCAGCAACTCGCCCAAGTTTCTGACCGCGCTCGACGCGCTGACTCCCGGGGGAAACTAGCCAGGTACGGACGCGTTAACCCAGGAGGAAAGAGCATAGGACCTTATTGGCACACCTATTGATTCGCTATTTTGAAAAAAATACGATTCGGCGGCTTCGAGTGATGAAATATATGTTAATCGATTGAATTATTAATGACATACAAAAACTATTTAGTGACGAAAGTTCTAAGTCTAAGTGATATAAGTTGAGTTCTGTTTAATTTTTTTCTATTTAATTTTTTATTTTTACCTTCTTACCGATTCTTGTGGTAAGATTTAAAGTAGGTACTCGACTGCTTTAACACAGGTAAGAAAGGTCTATATCCCACAGGAAACAACTTTACATTCACAAATAAGAGTCAAATTTTACTCATAAGAACGGTCGCTTAAACGCGCCCGAAACGTCGAGGTAATTAAAATCATATTAATGTCACAAGTCCCGCGTCGTGCCATTTTAGCTCTTATTGTGTGGTTTTAAAGCGTTTTTCAATCGGTTATTTTCAAGAGTCGCTGTGTGTGTACTGAGTACAGCTTAACCTTAACTTTCCTTAACTTACTCCCTTAGGTTCGTGATCGACGAGGCGCACTGCGTGTCCCAGTGGGGCCACGACTTCCGTCCCGACTACAAGCGGCTGTTCGTGCTGCGCGAGCGGTTCACTACTACTAACATCATGGCGCTCACGGCCACCGCCACGCCGCGCGTGCGCATGGACATACTGCACCAGCTCAAGGTACACTGTCCGTAGACAAATGAGTAGATTGTTTTAATTTACATAAGTGTTTTAATGCAAGTTATAGGTACATTGTTAAAGGAATATTAATATAAAAGAAACTCTAAAAAGAAGCGCGGTCCGCGCGTTCACGTATTCATTGCCGTCATGAGTGTAGTGATGCGCCGGCCGACCCCCGCGCAGCGCCCGTCCCGCGCGACGTACATGGCTGCTTTGCAGTACGTTGCTGGCTGGTGGTGGCTGCCTCAACATACACCAAATACCCCTTATGACATAAAGCCAACAACAAAAACAATTTAGTGATGAAAGCTCTAAGTGATATAAGTTGAGTTCTATTTGATTTCAACCTTCTTACCGATTCTTATGGTGAGATTTAAGCCAAGGATACACTAGGGGACAAATGTCCTATCCGTAATAACGTATCCCCAGCACGTCGAGTGAAGTAGCGCGACGTTGCCAGACTTCGCTCGACATGTCGCTAGTGTAACCTCCCTTATGACAGACAATCGCGTGATGTCGCCAGATACAGTCATACAGTGGTGGACAGATAATTAGAAACACTCCATACAATCACGAAAATATTAACATGAACTAGCGGTAGTAGCAAAAGAAACGCAAATAATTCATAATTAATTATGCAGCGATGTAGCCACAACATTAAAATATGCGTACAATGAAAAAAAATACATCAAAATTTTATAATTTTAGTGTAAAATGAGTTTATTTATTGATAACTTGAATTTCCGATACTGGCTGTTTGGACACATAATTAGAAACAGGGTCACAAACATACTTTTTTCTTTTGAATAATAAAAAAAATAATTGCCACCACAAGTGTAATAAAAGGGTTATTTTTAATTATACAAAAGAAAAAGTATGTTTGTTACCCTGTTTCTAATTATGTGTCCAAACGGCCAGTGACGGAAATTCAATTTACCAATGTATAAACTAACTTTACAGCAAAATGATAACATTCTGTTGTATTTTTTTTCGTTGTATACATATTTTAATGTTGTGGCTACATTACTGCATAATTAATTATGCCTTATTTATGTTTCTTTTACTACTACCGCTAGTTCATGTTGGTTGTTTACGTGATTGTATGGAGTGTTTCTAATTATCTGTCCACCACTGTATGTCAGGTGAAATCGGCCGACTTCGCTTGACATGTCGCCGACACATGTCGTGGGACATTTGTCCCCTAGTGTATCCTTGGCTTTATGGTTTTCGTTGCGTTTTTCTTTGCTTTTTTAACAAATGTAACTGTAGTGTGTAGGTCAAGTTGTGTGGTGTCCGGATAGAATAACACCTCTTCATTTCTTCCGTGGATGTCGCAAGAGGCGACTAAGAATAGGTTTAGGCATGCTTTAGGCGACAGCCTAGCAACCTGTCACTATTCTACGTCTTCCGTCTTTGCAAACCTAAAACTATGCTAGAAGTGGCTTCGAAGCGTGATATAGTCATAATCATAGCTTTGTCTATGTCACGTTTCGTGTGCTCTGCCTTTCCCATTTAGGAACACAGGCGTGATTGTATGTTGATTGTTGTATATTGTAACTTTGTAAATAACTTGTATTTTGAAAAAATGTCTTTCTTCCAAGTTCCTTGCGGCGCATTCTTCTTGGCAATGGTCTTTTCGAAGCTTTGGTAGACTCGGAAATGACGTGTAAAAGTTCTCTAAGAAGCCTATTTGCATAAATAAAGTTTTGAATTTTGAATTTTGTGGACAGACACAAAACAGAAGCCAAACTCCGTACAAAGACACGATATCTCGGAACAGTTGGGAGCAGTCCGAGCGCGGTTGCTGTCCGCTTGAGACTGATTGATTCTGCAACTTTTGCAGCCACTACTTGAACTGTCAAATTCTATTAATAGGATAATTAAAGCTTTAGGCCACTGGCTGGCAACCTATCACCTGGCCAGCAACGTCTTTTATGTAACTTTAGACCTATTGTTGCGCTCAAAGTGGCAAAGTGAAATAATAATGGTTTTGTATGTATATGTATATGTTGCGGGCCGTGGTAGCCCAGCGGTTCGACCTGTGGCCTCTCAAGCAGAGGGTCGTCGTGGGTTCAAACCCCGGGCTCGCACCTCTGAATTTTTCGGAATTTATGTGCGATATCGAATTTGACATTTATCACGAGCTATTCGGTGAAGGAAAACATCGTGAGGAAACCTACACACAGCGACGAAGTAATTCAACGTTGTGTGTGAAGTTCCCAATCCGCACTGGGCCCGCGTGGGAACTATAGCCCAAGCCCTCTCATACTGAGAGGAGGCCTGTGCCCTGCAGTGGGACGTATATAGGCTGATGATGATGATGATGATGATGTATGTATGCAGGTGTCCAAGTGCAAGTGGTTCCTGTGCAGCTTCAACCGGCCGAACCTGGCGTACCGGATCCTGGAGAAGAAGCCCAAGTCCGTGAACCAGGAAGTTGCCAACATTATCAAGACAAAGTTCTTTCGGTAAGCACAGTTTATGTGACTTAATAAAATCGAAGAAATTTGGTACGGTTGGGGTGCCTCGATTTTTAATCTGTGGACAAGTGGCACAGATTAGTTGCCAATAGTTATGCCAAACTAAAACTACGCGATGTTTGAAGGGACCGAATATATCTAAACACGAGATTTATAAAAAAGTTGGAGGGTGTATTTATGCGGTGCGAGCGGTATCTGAGCAGGATTACCGATTAACGGACATATAGAGCGGACGGAGACGGACTGTTTAACTTCCGTTCCCAATTTTTTTAGTTGATTAAAATGTCAATCCGTGACTCGAAATTTTAACTTCGTTAATTAACGATTAACGGATTAACGAATTAATGCCCAGCTACCCTCTATACGGGCGAGAAAAACCGCTGTTTTATGGCTCGTCGGTAAAGCTTGCCGGTGCCACTGCAAAACCGCAGTTTTAAGTACCACCGAGCCTAGCTCGCGGCTCGTCGTCTCGCTATATTTTTTACTAGGCTCGCCATGCAAAACCGCGTGTCGATCAGTACCAAAAAGTCGCGAGCCAGATTCATCGATTTTTTAAAACTGCTGTTTCCCTCGCCCGTCGATCAGTTTGTTCAGTTAAGACTTTGTGTTCCAGCGACTCGGGCATAGTGTACTGCCTATCTCGCAAGGAGTGCGAGAACCTTTCGAACGAGCTTCGCAAGGCCGGTATTCAGGCGGCGGCCTACCACGCCGGGCTGGCCGACCGCAAGCGCGAGCAGGTGCAGGCCGGCTGGGTCGCCGACAAGTTCAAAGTGGTGAGCAGCTTTATCTGCATGCAGTAAGAACGTTTTAAAATGTCGTGATTCTCACTCATATTCAACGTAATAAAACAACAAAATAAAAGTAAAGCAGTAAGGTTAAATGGCCCATTGTAAGGGTCAATTTACAATATCCCTGTGTGGTCTCGAGATAGAATAGCACCTCTCCATTTCTTCCGTGGACGTCGTAAAAGGCGACCGAGGAAATAGGTTAAGGCATATGTTAGGCGACAAGCTAGCAACCTGTCATTATTATACCTCTTCTATCTATTCTTAAAATTACGCTAGAAGTGGCTGCGATTCCTGAAATAGTTATTGATTTGTCTATGTCACGTTACTACGTTTCGGGTGCTCTGCCTACCCCATTTGGGGACAGGCGTGAGTATACAGGGTGGCCCATCTAAAACGGTCAGTATGGGGAAATCCGAAACTATACGAGATACGAAGATCTCTTCTTAGGAACCATGACA
>BHDV01063465.1:2092-27801 GCA_005406045.1 Adoxophyes honmai
GGCCCGCCGCGCCGTCCGGCGCCGACAGCGCCGCGCGCAGCCGCGTCGCGCCCACCGCCTGCTCCAGCGCGCCCGTCGAGCACTCCAGCACGTCGCACCTAAACAGGGATGCGGAATAACAAACACGCCATTTTGATTTCAAAGTTTGATGTTTTGTTTAAACCGCTAGGTGTACCTAATATAATAACTAATTTAAAAAAACTCGTAAAAAAAAAAACCAACTGGTATCACCCTTTCAAGGAATACACAGATACATAAACAAAATATCAATACCATCCACTGGATAGGCGACAGCGATATCAAAATGATGCATAAAAAGTGCTAAAAACCGAAACGATCCGAATGAAAATAAAAGGAGAACACTAAAGAATCATGAAGATTTAATCTCAGAATCCATCGAAAGTCAAATGCGATCAAAATGTCAATAAGTTGACGTAAATGAAAATGCTCATTCTTTATGATTTTTTCCGAGATCCAGATATACTGACGACAGCTTGGTGTCGAGCAGCAGCAAGCGGCCGGCGGGCGAGCCGAGCAGCGCGTGCGCCGCCGCGTCGCTCGCCACCGCGCTCAGCACGCGGTGGCTGCGCATCAGCGGCCGCGACACGTAGTAGCCCTCCAGCGCCGTCGCGTGGCTGCAACAGACCGACAAACCCAGTTCAATTTTCATTTCCTACATCGCCCTCCCTTACTCAAACGAAATCCTAACATCACTCACACAATCAACAAATCGCACAATCGGTGTTTAATTTTAATAACAATGAAATATTTTAACTTATCGGTCTCAATGTGATCCACTAGCGCAAGACCAGATTAAACACTAACCTGACACATATCGGCAAGAAAATTAAGTGTTTGGATGATCAATAACATACCGTACAAGTGGTACTTCATATCGAAGGTCATTTAAATGACTTAATTTTTGATACTATAATGAGATAACAAGTTAACAACTTACTCTACATAATAAATATTTTATTATTTTATTGGTAAAACTATTAACGTGTGTTGATTTCACACACTAACCGTACCCTAAAAATCCTGAATGTCTATTCTCTGAGATAACCTGTTATTTCCTTATTTCCAATCACTCTGACTTAAGGTCCCGTGTGGTGCCGGGTTAGAATAGCACCTCCCCCTTTCTTCCCGTGGGTGTCGTAAGAGGCGATTTAGGGAAAGGGTTAGTGTATTGTGGGCGATGGGCTAGCAACCTGTCACTACAATCTCACGTTTAACTATCTGGTTACCCTGAAATTGCTAAACGTGGCACTGGATTTTTGAATTCATGTGCTCTGCCTACCCCTTTTGGGAATACAGGCGTGAGAATATGTATATTGAAAGACCTATTTAATGACCTAAGTTTCAGCTTTATTGGTTTCATTCAGGACTTTCAGGACCAGGCTCCGTACATAGTTGGCCGTGGTCCTTTAAGCGATGTTAGTAACCGACTTCAAAAAAAGGAGGAGGTTCTCAATTCGTCAGGATCTTTTTTTTTGTTTTTTTTTTATTATTGTTTTTTTATGTGTGTTCGCTGATTACTCCAAGATGCCTGGACCGATTTGGAAAATTCTTTTTTTGTTTGAAAGGGTATAGTTTCCAGGTGGTCCCATTGTCAGAATATCTTGACCTGATGATGGAATATGAGCGAAATCGAGGGCAACCCTCAAATTTTATAGGCACAGGTAATGTTTTTAGTACATTTTTCAAAGCTACACCAGTATTTACGTTGGGCAGTAAAAAAATGACTGAGCTGATGATGGAAGATCAACTCCTTAATACTTAGGAGTTAAAGGATAATTCTTTCAATACTGAATGCACCTGCAGACTGGAAATTATAATTTCAGTAATTAGTGAGGTCTGCTGGTGATGGAAGGTCACCCTCATTAGACAAATGCTTTCAGTATAAGTACCCCAAATTTGAAGTCGGTTTTTTTTTGTTTAAAATTATTTTGAAAGTGTCCATGGCATATACCAGTAGGGTGACGGCACCAGTTATGGACGGTTTAAGTTGACAAGCACCAGTGATGGACACTTCATTCATAATTTAAAGACCATAGAGTTGTGAATTGATTGTTGTAAAACAAATGACTTTTCCTTAGTGGGTAGTAAATAAGAGTCATTGTCCATTACTGGTTCTATGTCCATTACTGGTGCGGTCACCCTAGGTACAGCGTCAAGCACTGGGACGTCAACCTTACCTATTGATATTGGGCAGTGAGTTGTGCAGATGCACCTCTAGCTCCGTGCAGCGCAGCGCCACGCGCGTGCGCGGTAACAAGCGCGGCGCGAAGTACGAGTCCACGCGCAGCGCGCTCCACAGCTGCTCCGCGGTCACGGACTCGCCTCGCGCCGGTAGCGTCTCCTCGCCGCGCTCTATCGTCTTAACGGAAACAAATAATTAATACTGTCGCCCCAATTGATTTTCGATTCATAATAAATGTAGAGATTTCCATTTCGAATAATGGAATTTCACTCTAATATCAACTGAATTTTAGGTCTCAAATAAAAAAAAAACCTTGTATGCCTGTAGTTGGAGACCTAGCTTTCCAATTGATGTTATGATTTATTTAATCAACTGTTACTATTTATCTGATATTGATATTGATGCAGTGCCTTCTGTCAGGGCGGTATGGTATAACCTACCAATGGGTCATCTCTAGGCAAAAATTTGTTCATCTGGAACTCGAATGGCGGCTCTTCTACATCGTTATCGACGTGCGCTCGAATCCGCCACATGATTGCAAATACCACGTCTGAAAATTCCAAGTACTTGTTACTATACTGATATCTCTGAATATAGTAACATTGAAGATGGTAAGTTAAATGCAATTAGACCAAAAATATAATTCAATTAAATAAACGAGTTTACCTGGCGGAGGCACGTATATATTGATTTCTCGAGGCTCTACTACTGGCAGTGTGATATACGTGTGTGGCTCCCATTTTCTCAATAAGGAATTGTACAATTCCAAGACGCAATCCACCTCCTCTTCCTGCCATCAAAAATGAATTATCATGACTGTATTAAAAACCGTATTTTAAAAAGTAATATAATATTTATGTTATGGATTTGGTCTTCAACTTACAACATCTGGAACTGGGTTGACTGTTATTTTAGTTATCGTCCGTGGATGGGGATAACGCCAAGAAACCGTATCGCCATGTAACATTACTTGGTAAGCCATTGGCATCTGGACACCGGTTATTATCTTGAACGCACCGCTTCTGTAATGGCATAGGATTGATTTTAAAATTCATTTTAACTTCATTAATTAAACTTTTCAAAGTCAACAATAAGAGTAGTTTCCATATTCTAAAGTATAATATGTAAATTTAATCATATCTGTAAATTGAATGGAAACCACCTTGTTATCACTAACAATTCGCCAGGGCTACAACAAGCGTCCACGATAACTGTAGTTTTGGCATCAGGTATCAACGTGATAAACAGCAGTAACCAACCAAATAGAGAAAATATAAAAATTACTTGAGATCGTCCTTGTAGTAATGGTCTTCAACCTCGGCCGACTCCAACGAAGAGGCAGATATTCCGCGCCCTAGCGGGTTAGGGTAAGAGCTTTGCGTGGCGAGGAAAATGCTGTCAGCGCTTTCTGTCGCTTCCATCGGAGGCTGTCACATAAACAAACTTTTATTACAACCACAGTAGTTTACCACATCAAGCAAAAGACAATGGCTTCATTTAATTTTAATCTCGAGCAACAATAGTCACAAAAACAAAATGTTCACCTTTTCACCGTATAGTTCGTCCAACGTTTCCCTTATGTTTTTGAGGGCAACCAGGTCTTCGGGCCTGAGGTCCAGGGTGACGCGGTCGAAGTCCACGGCCAGGTGCACGCAAGGCTCCTGGGCCGCCGCGCCACCTTCCATCCTCCGCCACGCCTCGCATGTCGATTCCAATTCCATTCTGAGCACATTAATATGGGTTACAATAAAGTTGCAGCCTATTACCACATATTTTAATCAGCTGTTAGCAGTTACGGGTCGTTGGAAAGCCGAGATAAGTATATCATTCCATCACAAAATAATTTGTTTATTTTGTGACTAAATTTTATTTTCCCTACATACCTACTTGATTATTTCAGCGCAACATTATAATTTCGTCCAAGATCAAATTACATTTGAGAACTTGAAACTACCATGAGAACCACTTCACAAAGCAATGGCGCGCAGTGCGCGTTTGGCAGCAGCCGCCGCGCCGTGGCTCCTAAGAGCCCGTTCCCACCGCGTCGGGCGTCGGCCCGATTTTTAATCGGGTGTCGTAGCCGCAGTACGTTTTATATGGAGCTGTTCACACACGCTCGACAATCGGATCCGACATAAAATGTCGAGCGTTCAGCGAGCCCGCACGCCGATAAAAAATCGTGCCGGGCGCGCTGTTCACATCAAATCGGAAGTCGGGCAGACCCTGCTCGCGCCTCACCCCTTGTACCTACCGCGCGTCGCGTTCGCGCATTCACATTATCGTGGCCGGCAGCCGACTGGTGTGAATAGAGGCCCCGACACCGATTAAAAATGGGGCCGACAGCCGGCCAGTGTGAACAGAGGCGCCGAGACCCGATTAAAAATCGTGCCGGCGCCCGACGCGTTGGGAACGGGGTCTAAATAAACGACTGTGGTTAAGTCCAAAACATGTCAAGCTAAATCCGATTTAATAAGACGTGAGTTATTCTTATTTTTCAAGGTGAATGACTTTAGCGAAAGTGCGTATAGAATCAGTAAAAAAGAGGAAGACTTTCTATAACAAATTGAAACATGTAGCTTCATAAAATGTGCCTTGATGTGGCGTCTGGCTTCGTCTGGCTTGTCTTTACGAAAGATAGGCTAAGTAATCTCAGCGACTTGGAATGATCACTAGAAGACAGTTTAAACC
This sequence comes from Adoxophyes honmai, assembly GCA_005406045.1. NCBI lineage: Eukaryota > Metazoa > Arthropoda > Insecta > Lepidoptera > Tortricidae > Adoxophyes > Adoxophyes honmai. Next base: position 6,984 of record BHDV01063465.1, read on the forward strand.
ATCCGCCCTAGACCAACTGACCCGAGCATGAACGGCTGCATAAGCAGGTGGCGGCTGTCGCCGGGCGCGCCGGCGGCGGCCATCAGCGCGGCCGCGTGCGCGCGCGCCGCCAGCCGCTCGGCGCGCAGCCCCGCCGCCAGCTGCAGCGACGCGCTGTCCCAGCCCAGCGTACCCTCGCTCCCGGACAAACCCACCTGGCTCGCTTTGATCGTTATGCTCTCCAACGAACGATTAACTATTCGAAATAAATTAACAGATTAATAACACAATCAATACACGTCCCACTAAAAAGCAAGTCTCCTGTCAATAAGACTAAAGGCTGGGTTTCACTTTGATTAGTGCGAGTGCGAGTGATTAGTGCAGGTGTTTAGTTGCCTAGGTGTGAACAGCGACTGATTAGTGCGAGTGCTTAGTTGGCCTTGTATTCGCACTAAACACCTGCACTCGCACTAATCACTCGCACTCGCACTAATCAAAGTGAAAACCAGCCTTAATAGACTAAATGGAAAAAAAGTATTTCAAGTCACGCTCAAGCCACATGAACACTACGTATCATTGTTTTAAGCAGAATGAAATGAACGAAATAAAAACACGTTTTAAATACGATGAAACTCTTTATACATACCCATAAATTTATGCAGTTTATAAAGCACCGGCACCTCAGGTACGTTCGCGACATTCAAAATATCTGTACTGCTACTTACTGGCTTCATGTGACTCTTTATCTATAAAACACAAACATATAAGTATAACATATTAGATTAGATGTGGTTTAAGTATAACACATCTTGTTTATCATACTTCTTTGTTAGAAGCATTTTGCTCAATGCAAATAAAGTAAAACAAATTGAAAATTCAAATATGTATTGTAACGACAAATAATGTAATCGTTTTGTTACCATTTCGATCATAAGTTTTAGACGCCTTAACTTCTCGCCTGAGACCTCGAGCAACACAGGGCGCTCGATATCCACAGTGGCTGTCCCTTTGCAGCCGGGAGTGCTGCCCGGCACGTACGGCGAACTTCCTGCATACACCCAGTGCATAAGTTTCAACAAGTGATCAAAGTAAGAACTAAACCAGAGATATTTCTCACCGGAAGATGGTACGACAATCTTTACGGTAGCGAGCGCTGGTGGAATATCGGTGACAGGATCGGGCACACCTTTTGCCGTAGAAAGTATAGCCTCGCCCCAAAATCCATCCACTTCGCCCGCACCTAGTCCAACCCACGCGTTAAACAGTGATACCTAATTAAAATAAAAACATGAGTTAGTTGAGGACGGTTCACTGAATTTAAACTGTCGATTTATCAAAAATTACCACGATTTTTGCCTGGTTGACATTTTATACGATCATTTCACACACCTGCAGGTTACACTGCGTCTTTTTCTTCCAATAATACAAGTTGGGCTGGTGTAGCGTCATATGAAGCAGCGGCAAATTGCCTTCGCATTTTCTGGCGTGCGGTAACTCAGCCTACAGAAAAAATCACGGTTAAGCTTTTAACGTGTCGCAATCTTACACAAATAAAGATTTTTATTAATATTAAGATTATAATACACTACATTTACATCCAGTTTTGTTTGTCCAATATCAGTGTGCCTTATAGTGTCCGATAGGCTTCTTTTGCGACTTTTGGTAGTGTTGGATTCTAGACGCTCCTCAACGGAGGTGAGGTTCATTGTTTCTTGCTTAGGTGTCAACTAAACGAAAAAATACATCATAATGAACTTAGCCAAATAAATATCTTAAATAAAAACGTTTAATTATATTATTACCTGTATACCTTCAGTTGACATAGAGACCGAAATTGCAATACTTGGCGGTCTCAAAGCAACTATTTCTGGACTATTGTCATCCTCAACATACAGTGACAGCTCAATCATCCCCATCGTAACGAAAACCTCCAAATAATCTGATGCATTTGCCCTAAATAAAAGTACATAGGAGTGAAATTTTATTAACAAGTTGAATAGCTATATACAATTAAGAGAAATCAAATTCTTACGTCTCCTCAATAAACGCAATTGAAACCGACTTTTTTGGCATACCAGGCGGGTCATAAGTCTGTCGACTTGTTTTGGACATGTTTATGTCGACGCCAGAATCTGCTGCAAAGCTTCGGTCGAAACCTACAGGGGTTGTTTTTTCCTCTACGAGCAAAGAAAGTAAAGCCAAAATTAGTTAAAGATAGAGACAAAGACACAAAGACCAAATAATAGAAAATACCTTCACGTAAAGTTGTATTACTAGCGTTGATTTCATTCACAGTAGTTTTCTGTTTTATAACCAGCGGTGCGTAAGGGCACATGCCAAGTATGTCATTGTCCAAGGACGAGAACGATTCATAGCTGAAACAGAATTACAAGTAAGTATTCAATAACATAGAAATTACCTATAATGTATTAAAACAAACTGAGAGCAAGTAAAAGTAGCAATAATTGTAATTCTTTAAAGCTGTGATAGATACCTAGAGCTGAAAGCGTTTTTGGCGTCTGCCACGACGTGGTGCGCGAGGATGATCTGCTCCACGCTGAGCTCGACGGCGCAGTCCGAGGCCAGGTTCAGCTCGAGCGCGGGCCCGCACGCCAGCCCGCCGCCCACGTACAGCGCCGGGGCGATCACGCAGTTTATTTGCACGCTGTAATAGAACATGCACATGTATGAGTCATTAGGTAAATGTATGGACTACTCAATTAAATTATATGTATTACATACTTGGTACGCATAACGCAGAAAACTTACGCGTGTAGAATAGGCGTTACTATTGGTGACATCTGCGGTTGGGTCCATTTGACTGCTGGATTTTCACTGCCCGCGGCTTTCGAGTTACGCATTTCAGTTGTCTTGAAAAAAAAGAGCAAAAGTTTAAAGTGCCGTGAACATAAGGGTTTGTTACTACTTGCATACATATTATTGTGGTATTGGAATATTAGTCAGGAACGCGGTCGGCAATAAACCCATCCAAATGCAGCACTGACCTCTTGTTTAACCAGCTGATTGAACTGCGCAGACTGTATTGCGACGTTTTTAATGTATACTTCATACTGGCGGCCCTCTAGGTCACCGCTACTGCCCGCCCAGGCGCCATCCGCTACACCAGTCACCGCTCGACTAAACAAATTGTCAATTTCAACAAGAATAAAACTTAAAATAGCGATAGCTCGCGTTTGAATGTCATGAACCTTACCGGCATATTGGGTTTTCTGGATATGGGGTAACTGTAATTTTACCGACCTGAAAATGTATTTAAATCAAAGTGTATCAAACTTTTAGTTGACAAATACAAGAAGTAAGATAATATTATGACATACAATGAACAAGAACGTATTGTCATTAAATTTTTCCTTGTGTTCTGTTGTAACCATCAGCCGAAGGCCTCCAGCGGTTACGTAACAAAATGGCCACTGCCATGCGGTGCTCCTGAAACAGACCAATGAAGTATCGAACTAAACCAGGAATAAACTATATATATGTAAAAAAATGTTACTTTATTTTATATACCTCTGTTGGGTTTCAGTTTGCAACGGGCAGAACGAAGGTGGGGCCATTTCTTGGTACAAGGATAAAATGTTTTCTAAAACATCTGGCTGCAATACAGCTTCTAATGGCGCAAGGGTGGCATATATTTCCCACATACTATCGGTACCCTGAATGTCAATAAAAACGAATCATATAATTATATGTCTACTTAAACTATACAATTTTCTATGTACTTAATCAAGTAATTTTCTTACAGATTTATTTTGCACTAGTTTTGGATTGAGCTCTTCCTTCCAGCTATCCGGCAAAGTCGAAATTCTAGAAAACAAAAATTCTACAGTGAAATCAATGAATTTACTTATTAACCAAATATAAAATAAACCATATAAACCAATAGTTATTAATTTTTAATACAATTGCTCAAATGTTGGCATTGTTCATGGCTGCAATGTACTTTTTTATTTTTTATTTACTTATACATAATACATATAAAAATAAAAAGCTCGTATTCCAATTCTATCACTTCATTTACGTTTGACTTTGTCTTTTGGTAATAAATATACATATAAAATAAAACGTTAACTATATTGAAACGATCATAAAGTGGGATAGCAAAGTGGCCGTACCGCGCCTGCGTGATGGTGACGGCGAGGAAGTGGTTCTCCTCGATGGCCTCGGCGGGCTCGCGCGCCTCGAGCACGCGGCCGCCCAGCACGCCCGCCGCCCACTCGTCGTTGCTGTTCCTGCGGGCCGACCAAGCCAACTTGCACGATATTTTGTTTACACCTACTAAACACTATTAAGGTTTCAGAAATTGTTGTAGTCACGCCTTTGTCACCTTGTCCTAACGCAAATAAATCACATTAAAAAAATGTCTGACATCAATATTTATTAAAATTCTGTTATAAATAAGTTATCATGAGTTTCTGATTTGTTAAAAATAGCGCCAACGTGCATAAAAAATGTCATCAACGTAGCAACAATACTCAATAATATACACTAATAATTATAAACACATAAACACTTACTTTTTATGGTGTCTTACTGAAGCAGAAGCAACCTTCACTTTAAGCTGATTGTAATGTTCTTGTAGATCGATTGTCGATATTATATCGTCGACGTCGAAAGCTAGCTTTACTTGATCCGAGGCGATCACCAGTGTCGCTCGACCCATGACCCATTGGAACCAGAAGAATTTTCTTAGTTTCACTATAAATTAAAAGTAAAATTTAAATAGTTGCAATTATAATAAAATTGGGTAGTACGTCCACATCTGTAATATTCTTATTGAAATTAAACCTTCTGGGAGCCCGACCCCGTGCGGTTCCAAAATAGGCACAAGTTCAGATCGGCTCTCGCTAAGATTTTCGTCTGACGGAGTTTGTTGCTCGTCCAACTCAGACACAGATCTGAAAAATGAAGGATAATGATTAGGTCAGGTAATCGGAAACAGCAGGCGTACATTGCCACGACACCACATGCTGCTACCTTATAAGTGACCGATGAGAGCTGCTTAGCGACGTGTGCTGGCGAGGCAACGTCAGTGGAGCGCGATGCATTAGTATGTGGAGATGCCTTAAACAGTGCACGGCGGCCGCAACTGTATGCACCTGTTGCAAAATTAAACATTACAATGTCACATTAATATCCTTAGAAATTAATATATATATATATATATTTCTTACCTGATCTTGTTCCAGCCTGACTGTCACGGGCGGCGTATCGGCATGCAAGTGAACTCCAATGGACACCACCGGCCCTTTGATCGTCGTTTCGGTGGGTTCGTGCTTTGGATCTTGTGACGGAGGCTATTTTTATGGAAAATTAAATCTAATGTAGTTAACTTGCATGTAAATGGAATTACCAATTAAAAAATATTCGTAATATTCGTTTTACTCACATCTACACATGGTTTTCTTCGTCTGAAAATGAAATTATTCAATTACATTATGATGTTCTTACTGCTTATGAGTTATACTATACGCCCTTTAAAGAAATGTATTAAATAACCTGTCACCCTGTATAACCAGAACTGAGAGAAGACAAATACAATAAATGTCCGTTTTAGAGGTTCTTTTCTCGTCATCGACACTAGGTTTCATTGTATCTCTTGATGGTACGGTATACGAACCTCTTTGTGATTTTTGACTTTTGAAGCAAGTTGAATATCGTCTTCGGTGGATGGTCGCAACGATGCAATGCAATTAATGCTACTCTATCCTCTTTGCGAGTCCACTGTATCGTAAAAATGAATTGAATGTAATAGCGATTTAGCAGATTATTAATCACAAAATATCCGAAAATAGATCACCATTTCAATTTTTTTTTCTTGGTGTCCTATTTTTAAAAAAAAAAGCTTGTGACAGTATTTAAGAACCGACTAGGTAATATGAATACATCATAGAGGATAGAACCTATAGAGAAACAATGTTCGCAACCCCGGTCCGCAAATGTTTGTTTATTTCAATATACTAACGTGTAGTGTCACTGTCACAGAAACTGTATGGAGCCAACAACAGATCTGCGTGCAACTCCTCATATTTCTAGATGTAAATTAATATACTTGCGTAATGACGTACTGTTCCATTCGTTGGTGTGGTAAAAACGGCAAAAATTCAAATTTGAAAACAGACGGTGTTACATTTAACCGGTAATTAACAGTAAACATGCATTTTTCAATTTATATTCATTTTAGTGCAGCTCAAGTTAACTGGTCATTCAAAATGACACATAATTATGCATCTCACTTTCACCTAGGTGTCATCCCATTACTTCATCTCATTCTGTCAATACACAGTGTAACTAGAGTTGCGCTGTTAATAATCAAATGATGTATCGATATTTATAAGTATTTCGTATTTTACGGTGCCGAATTAAATAAATGTTAACATAACATAAAATCACGCCTTTGTTCCCAAATGGGGTAGGCAAAACACACGGAACGTGAAATAGACATATGCATGATTATGACTATTTCATGCTTCGCAGCCACTTTTAGCATCATTTTGGGCCAATCAATCAATCAAATCAATTTTCGAGGTTCGTGTTGAGGGGCCGAAGTCTTCCACTGCTAACAATTACAGTCCAGTGTCCCCGCGGGTTTTATTTAGAAAAAACTGCTTTTTTGTATTTTTCAATAACAATCATTTTTGTAAAGTTTTGATTGTATTCACTTAAATTAAATTAGCTGTAATCCGCTGTGATTGAAAGTAGGTTTATTTTAGATTCATTTAACGAAACAGTTCACTGTTTACAGTAGGTAACCTTGATAAAAAATTTCGTATTTTTTATTTTTTTGACAGTTTTATTTTATTATCTCGGTCCAGATTAGCATTTTTTTTTCAATAAACCAAAAGATGACTGCATTGGTAAGGAATTAAATTTGTTGGTGAATTTTATAATCTTTTATTTTAAAAGTGGTTTACATTTCTTTATAATTGTACAAGAGCGATATTAATATTGAACGATGAGTGCGAAGACAGAGAGGTGAGCTTGTTTTAAAAATTGCGTTCCAGGACAATTAGTAAAAAATTACTATTATCGATATCGATATTATCGATACATTTGTAAACTTGCCCAACTCTAGTGTGGCGCGCGATCTTGGACCGGCCAATAAGAGCACAGCGAGGTCTTCAATTGTTTTGCGGAATAATTTCCGAACAACCAAGATGACATTAGTACTCTATAGGTTATATCCTCAATGGAATACATACTTCAATACATCACGCCTATATTTCGAAACGGGGTGAGCAGAGCACAAAAACCGCTACGTAGACGAATCCACGAATATTTCACACTTCACGGCCCTTTTTAGCGTATTCTTTTATTTTAAGATATAGTCCGGTAATGCGACAACCTTGTAAGCTACTGCCCTGGGAATGAAAAGCGCGGTGTGTGAGTTGCGGTGTTACAGACGTCAGGTGAAGCGGAAAATAACATCGTGCATGACACTTTGACGTGCTACCTCGCCGCTACCAACGCCTCTCATTCGGTATAATAGTGATACAGGACTGGGTCAGTGTGCTTCGTATATTAGGTATTGGCCATGGAAAAACACTGCTTGGAGAAGGAATTACCTATTTGTCCTCTCCTAGTGCTGGTTACGTAAGTTGCTTATGTACGGGGAAAAAAGAGAAAATGTTATTCAAGATGTAGTGCATAATGTCTTGCCAGTTTTCAGTGTCAAACGTCTATCTGACAAAACGAGATTATACTGAAGCTTAACGAGTATAATGAGAGAACACGATAAATACGCAGACTTCCGATAAAATATGACGATGGAAAAACATTTCGCATTGCATACCTACATAATATTACTACGTACAATTTTGTAATGCACTTACTTAGAGGGACCACGAACAAACTCTTTTAGAGTTGACGGTTTGAAGTCGATACCCGTTGTGAAATATTTCATCCTCTGAAAAAAAAAGTTTCACATACATTTTTAGGCTCAGCAATAATTATAAAGGCCGATACGAAAATAACGGCAAAATAATCACCGCCTCTTCAGCCGTAGGGCCAGCTGTCTTCTGTTCTTGCTGCGGTTTAATCCACGAGCGTATCTGCATTGTTTTTGTGACTACTGATAGTGTGACGGTGGTTGTGACGGGTTCAAGCACGACGCGCGTCGTGACGGCTCCGCTGGAGGCTTTCAGCTGCGAGCGGAGGCCGGTGGGGCGCTCGCGGCCCGAATCTACGATCCCGCTCGCCTCCAGCGTGTAACATGACACGTCGGCGAGCCGAAGTTTCCAGGGAAACGAATTCATCCTCTCTTCTGTAGCTAGAGTAAGAAATCGTTCATAAGAAAATGTTACTAAACGCTCATGAGCGCATCTCACTTATTTAAGTGGGTGTGGTTAAATTTAAATTGTGACGAAAAGGTACATACCAGGATTGTTTTCCGGGGGTTTCGTTCTTAACGTAGGGCCGTCATGGCGAATATCGTTCCAGAGATACTTCATCATAACGTTCGAACTAAATGTTACTTTTCCCACACTGTTGAATAGAAAAGAAGATCAGTAATTGTCAACAAATAAAAGATAATAGACCGTCGTGCAAACAGCAGTGTCAAGGTATGGTCTGTGTCGGGTGACCTGAAGGCAAGCACGTTGTGCGCAATGACCGCGTGGCGCTCCATAGCGTCGCGCAGCGTGGCGCAGTCGACGGCGGAGGCGCTGCTGGCCGTGAAGTAGAGCAGCGCCAGGCCGAGCTCCACGCTCACCAGCATCCGCTGCAGCCGCTCGTGCAGCTGCAGCAGCCGTTCCGGCTGCAGGATCGACTCCCGTGGCGCGGCCTGTCACAATTTACAACACACCTATGCATTAATTGTGACAACATATCGAAACTCCCGCCGCGTGATGCCAGCTTTACAATTACGCCTCTTCATTTCTTCCGTGGAAGTTATAAGAGGCGACTATGGGTAAAGGACTGCTCGAGGCAGCAGGCTAACTTGTCGCTAACTTTTTTTTAACTAAAGTGTAATGTAAAACCGCCGGATAGCCCAGCAGTTAGAGAACCTGACTGTGAAGCTTAAGGTCCCGGGTTCGATCCCCGGTCGGGGCAGATGTTTGTATGATGAATACGAATGTTTGCTTTCGAGTCTTGGATGTTTATCTATACATATGTATAAGTAAGTTTATCCGTTGTCTAGTACCCATAACATACAGGCATTAAATTACCTGCTTTGCGACTAGGTGATTGGTGTAAGAATTGTCCAGTGATATAAATAAATAAATAAATAAAAACACACACACACACACACACACACACACACACACACACACACACACACGCACGCACACACACAGACACAGACGCCTACTGTGTCCATGGTGGTTATATATTATTTAATGTAAATGCACAGCCCTGAGGGTTGGAGACCTGGTGACCTGACACACAGGCCCCGCCTATTTCGGGCACCATTTCATAGTAATAAGTACTGTTATATATTGTACTTGGTGGAGGAGATAAATAACAAAATTCAAAATTTCATATTTCAATGTGTGTCAAGTCGTGGGCACAGGTAGTTTGTTATATTTACCGGATGCGGCTGCGTGGCGACGCGCGGCTCGCCGGGCTCGCTGCCGGAGCCGCCGCTGCGCGGGCGCACCGCGTGCACCAGCTCCGAGCCCGAGCCCGTGCGGCTCGCGCCGCGCCCGCTCGACGACTGCACACAAATGCACCGTTTCACTCAACTGTTCGGTGCTCACATATCATGTTTAATTTGTCAGTTTTAGGGCTATATTTCACCGGGACACCACGGCGGCGCAACCAGTCGTCGCTACCAACAAAATGTATGATATGGTTGCGCAACGTAACGGACACCAGGTGAGTAACTCCCTATAGAGCTGTATACATTTTGTTGGTAGCGACGACTGGTTGCGCCGCCGTGGTTTCCCAGTGAAATATAGCCCTTAGTGTCAGTTCGCTTTGAAATGTATCAATTTCCAAGCGATTTTTTAATTCCACAGTCAAATTAAACACGATTTAGATTTTCGGTGCGTTAGACCATAGCGCTGCAGTACTAGGCATTGCTAATAAAAATATGTAACAAATATTAACTTTCATGAATATCTCGAACTTATCTAAGTGTAAGACCAAATGTTTGTTAATTTTTTTTTATCCAAAACAATAGTCGTACCGATTCGTATAATAAACAAGCCAAGTTTTTTTTTTTTAATTTTTAGTTGGTTCGATTTCCTGTTGAGACAAGCAAAATTAAAAAAAATCTTTTAATGCAATTTTGTTTCTTTCCAAAAAATAAAGGAATGTTTCCTTTCAGTAAAATGAGCTAACTAAAGGATTTAAAGTAGTTCCCCTTCAAGGCCTATTGAAACTTTCCACCCTGTATATAAGCATTTTTTTTAGCTTATAGTGTGTCCCACTGCTGGGCATATAAGTATATAAGCAGTCTGTATAATATATAAGCATGCGATAATTTAATTAATCCTAGTTGATCTAGTGTCAAACTAAATAAACATGTCGATTTGGAGTGAGACAACTCATAAACTTAATAGACAAGATATTAAAAGTCGAAGATTCGGGAACAACTATAAGATCAAAGCACATCTGAAACAGGCGACTGCTTCAATCGAGTAATACCAATAAAGTTTACTCACAGGCGGTGTGGCACGGCGTCTCAAGTAAATCTGCGATGAACTCCGTGTGCTCATGAGCGATTCTGCAATTTGTGGATAAAATGGGACGTTCATTCAAAGTAAAATAATAAAATTTTATTACGACTAAATTAAATAGCGATTTTCCTTACCGGTAGCGACTTTCAGTTGCGGTTTGTAACCGAGCCAAGCAATGAGAAGCGGATCTACACACACGGCTATCGGCTCCGACCAAACGCCAATGTAATCCAGCGCGTCTTCAAACTGCTCCTCGCACCACTGCACGGCCACGCGGAGAAACGACCTGTACATCCAATAACAAGGAATAACAAAACGTGGTTCAGCGTGCTTAAACCATAGTCCAAATTAGGTATAGACATGAAAAAAATAAGTTACGTTGACGTTGATAAGTCTGGAGCCGAAAGTATCCATGCTTGCTTCAATTTCCCATCGCCTGAAATAAAAAAAAAATAGTACTGAAATATTTGCATAGTAGTGGAATGACAAAAACCGCACCACTCAGTCACTGTTAAATTTTTATTGAAATACCGGAACTACTCTCGATTTTATACCGAGATTAGCTCGACATGTTTCGGGTCAAACATGTCGAGCTAAACTCGGTATAAAATACGGCAGAATCTCACGGCAGTTTTATGTTTACTGTTAAATTTCCACTACAAAGCTTGGCAATGATAAGTTTGCGTGTTTAGGATGGGTTAGTTACCAGCACGCCTTTTTTTGGCAAGGCGTCAAAATTTTCGACTCATAAGCGTATACTCACTGGATGAATGAAAGGCCATCACTCGTGCCGATTGAATCATAACGATATGGGTGTTTATTTGACGCGTAATAAATCCGCGTACCGAAAGGTCTTCTACTGTTGCATCGATCGCTACCGATTCTGTTGAAAAAAAAAAGTACCATGAAAGAATATTAGCGCTGGTTTAATACATTTGTACTCATAATTTAATTGGTAAGTACAGAAAGTGTTTGAAACGTGTCCAGACCTTCATCAGACATAGCATCTTTCGCCAGCTCAGTATGGCGGAGCAGCAGCGACGGCTGGCGTGCCATCAGCGAGTGCATCACTTGCCACGCGGCCTGGAGCCGCGCGGCCGACCCGCACGTGTTCAACTCGTCTAAAATTATTATTAGAACATTTACCTCAAAATAACCAATTTAATATACCTTATCTTACTTTTTAACCGACTTCAAAAAAGGAGTATTTTTTTTATAATATTTTTTTATGTGTGTTCGCTGATTACTCGAAGACACCTGGACCGATTATTTTTTTGTCTGAAAGGATATAGTTTCCAGGTGGTCCCATTGTCAGCATATCTTGACCTGATGATGGAATATGAGGGAAATCGAGGGCAGCCTTCAAATTTTATAGGCACAGGTAATGTTTTAGGACATTTTTCAAAGTACACCAGTATCTACGTTTAGCAGTAAACAAAATATGACTGAGCTGATGATGGAAGGTTAACTCCTTAATGTTTAGGAGTTAAAGGATAATTCTTTTAATACTGAATGCACCTGCAGACTGGAAATTATAATTTCAAAAATTAGTCAGGCCTGCTGGTGATGGAAGGTCACCCTCATTAGACAAATTCTTTCAGTAGGTATATCACAAATTTGAAGTCGGTTTTTTTTTGTTTAAAATTATGTGTATTATACTTATTCAGGATTCACGTACGTATTTTAACACTATAACTAGTGTTGACTGTGTCTCGTCGCGCAAACATCTCGGGGTGCAAGAGCACGTGCAAGACGGCGCGCAGGTCGGCGCGCGCGACGGGCCGCGGCGGCGCGTCGCCCGGCGCGCTCAGCCGCGCCTCCAGCGCCGACAGCGTCGCCGCCACGTGCAGGCGCGCGCCCTGCCACAGCGGGCCCTCGTCCTTCGGCATCTGACACGCCGCCGAACATACCCTACAACAAAACACATCACTAAGCATAACGGCTAAAATATTTGAAACACGCTATTAGTAATCGTAGATTTTCTCCACCTGTGCGGATAAAGCGGCATCGAAACAGTCAGCCGCGCTTGTGAAACTTCGACGTCAAGCACCAGGGGTGGTAAATTTGGCTTGTCCGACAGAGAATGGTCCCATGGCAACATCCGCACGCGTAAACCTTGGATGTTAATGTTTATCCGGCGCTGAGGCAAATTTTCATAGAGCGCCTCACATTCTTCTACTGTTAAGGTCCTCATTGGTATATCTGTAGAAAAACAAAAGAGCATATTACTGCAACCAAAACTTCAGAACACAATACATAAAGAAAATTACCTAGACGGCATTTACCTGGAACCGAAACCGCTGGAAGATTCTGGAATATAGTCCGGACGGCCGATAATCGATGGATGAGTCCCATGCAAAGTCGTACATCGAGTGGCTGAATGTTTATCTTCAAATTATTATCTTCTTCCCAATCACTAAAAAAAAGATGAAAAACGCGTGGAAATTGTCTGAGCTGATTATCAATCAGCTTAGAACGGCAATGCGCGGGAGTCGAATCGCGCGGAAGATAGACTGTCAATTTTTATAGTCTATATGGCGCTACTCGACATGCGCCTTGTCGTGTTAGAAGAATACAATAATTAATTGGCATACCTATACTGGAAATCGATGGGAGGACTGTCGTACGGGTTAGTGACGACATTGGGCGGGGATCTGACGTGGGAGTATTCTAAGAACACAACCGGCGACATTAGATGCCAAAGGTCTTCCTCATCTTTTCGCTCCGAATCTTCTTTAGCGGTGTCGACAGGAATTTGCTCGATACACTCGCTCGCACGGGCGAACTGTGAATAGATTTTGTTTTGATATAAGATAGCTTGCCTCAATCAAAGTACAAACTTACCGAATAATGAAAAGCCACAGGTTTTATAGTCTGGATCTGGATAATCTCGAATTATTAGCATCATAAATCGATACCGCCTACAATTATGTGAGGGCAAAGTTGTTCAAATTATATGAATAACAGCGAGCTTACAAACACTGGTTGTTACCTCTCCACGATTGGGTGACTCGCTGCACTCCTCTTCGGCTGCTTCGGCTAGCTCTACTTTATGTTCCAATGTTTCAGCAGGCCAAGTCCAGGGTTCTTTTTCATCTTCGGCATTTTTCTTGTCCAAATATATTGTAGGTTTATCGTTAATCTAACAAAACATAGTTACAAACAATTAAGTAATTTAAGGCTTCAAAAACTTTAAAATATTGTGAATCAATTAGGTACAGTTTACCACTAATAACTAAGCAGCGTATGTACGAAAATATTATATCGGAAACAATAAAGTAATTAACAGTAGACTGAGTAGTTAAAAATTAAATACATCGCTCGCTAACATAATTTTAATAATATAACATAAAATTAATTCAAAAAAAAAACCGACAAATACGTGTCAAACCAGTAACGTAACACTAACCGTCTCAAGGTTCTGCATGCCGCAGACGCACTTCCCGTGCGAGGCGAGCCGAAGCGCGCGCGCGCCGAGCCGCAGGCGCAGCGCCGTGGGCTGGCAGACCGCGGCCCGCGCCGCCGCGTGCGCCGCGCTCAGCTCCAGCACGCCGCGCGCGCGCTTGCGGGACCCGCTCTCTATCTCCAGCACCTATACGCAAACATAAAACATAAACGTTACGCATTATTTCCCGCAGATTATATTTTCACCGCGAGATACTCGGTGAAACCTACATACGGCGACGAAGTAATTCAATGTTGTTTATGAAGTTCCCAATCGGCACTGGGCCCGCGTGGGAACTATAGCCCAAGCCCTCTCATACTGAAATGAGGCCTGTGACCTGCAGTAGGACGTATAAAGGCTGGATGATGAGGCAAAGACAACAGAGCGCGATTCGTTCCTATTCTGATATACTTCTCTCGCTTCACTCACATTTGGCAAACATTTGATTCTTATGAATAGTGGAACTAGGGATGATTTTATTTAAAGGATTGGCTGTCTCCCACATATTTTCAGAGTTTCCTGTGACATATCACATTTTTGACATTCTCACCTTGAAAACTAAGGAGACGTGGTCAAAGTAAGCAGTGAAGAAGATCGGGATGGGCGTGGACGGCAGCGTGGCCTCCTCGACGCCGCCCTCCTTGTCCATCCACGTGGGCAGCCAGGACCACGCCCACTCCGACCAGCTCTCCGACCGCACCGGCTCGGCCGAGTTGGAAGACGTAACGTCTATTAGAAACAATGTTGCCAATTAAATAAGGAATAGGTACATTTCGTCCGCAAAAATAAGACAAATGCGCATAAAATGCTAAGGTAAGTTTCTAGTGGGAAGTCAAGAATAGCTTACATACATAATATGTTGCGTAGAAGACTACCCCTAAAGAAAATAAGTTGAAGCAATGCATTCAGAATTTCGTTAAGATCGATGGGTTAAGGGTAGCTCAGTTGGAACGAACGTGGTATGGATTACCAAGGTTAGGTCATGGGTTCAAATCCCATCTCTTAACCAATTTCATTATGCATAGTAAATGTAGAAAATGTTAATGAAAACATTTAGCCTATATGAAATGTTTAAACATGTGGAACGGGAATTAGCGGGAAAATCCCGTTGTATGAAAAATCTAAACCTAATGCGAGCGAAGCCGCGGGGCAAAAGCTAGTTTAAACATACACTTTGTAAATCAAAATCTTTACATTTTACAATTTAGGTATGAAAAAATCATTTACTTTCATAATTGAATTGTATATTGTAACGATTTTCATTTTTAGACTGTGTATTTCAATAAAAAAACATGTCAAGATTGTTTACCATCTTTTAAGTACCTAAAGGTCTCTAGCATAGTCAGCTCGATCGTTGTTATCAGCACTAAATGTACCTAATACGAAAAAATGAGCATGGATGCAACTTCAAATCAGCGCGTCAAATCACAATAGGTAGAAAAATATTCCAAGTCGTTTCTATTGTTAGCTCATAATTAAATATGCAGTAGTATTGACGTCATTATTTTTTTGTACTCCCATTCTATATTTATTTCACAAATGGTGCTTGAAGTCTACAAATCGTTGAATCTTTATCTAGCTAGACGAACCAAGTAGGAGCAAAACACTAGCGGGGCCTTTCTCGCTTTCGTTGTTCGCGGCGTCAAGTGTGGATGTACAACAAACCTATAACGATCACTGTCCTCGAACTTAGTTTTTCGCTGTGTGCTTGCGGCTCTTTGAATACGGACGATATTAATAATATTACATCCTCCTTTTTTTCACTTTCGGTGAAATGAAACCCACAAACTAATGATTAAATTTTTGCACAATTCTGCATCCTTACCCAATTCTTGAGATATACGAACACGAGACCATGCATCAATCTTCTTATTTTTTTATAGTAGGTAATCCTCATGTTTTCAAGCCCTTTGTGTTCGTCAAAAACTCACAACAGGTGGAACGCAGGCGAGCACGAACGAAAGTTCTAGGATTGTAAGTCGGTCTACACTAGACGAATTGTGTTCGGCTCGTGCTTGGTTCGCCTAGCCCTTAGTCCTTAAACTACGAGTACACTAATAAAACTATCGTATTACATAATGTACTTTTATAATCCATGGATTTCAAAAACATAATGAAAATTATTGCATTCAAGTACGAAATATGTTCATTAAGTTGGATTTGCAAGCGAGTAGAAAATATTATGTATACAGACATGGAAAACAAGTCGCAAAGCAAAACAATCGCATCTTAGTCAAAAATGCGTAAGCATTGTGTCAAATACCTACTTACGAAAATCAATATGGATACACTGACGTAATCCAATAGGTACACAGACACAGCTAATGAACCTCATAAAATTATCGTAGTTTTCATTCGTCACTTATACTAAACAAACAAGGTCAAGTCACTGAGGGGTCTCCAATCATCCCTCCCTGTAGTGTAGACACTCGCAACGCCAGATAAGATCGCAAAAGCGTTGTTAAACTTGGTAGCAAGCTTCGTTGTCTAAGCCAACTTTCTAAATGCACAATGGCTAGGCAAAGTTTGCATACTAACGTAAGGGTGTGGTTAGGTTAGTAGTAGTCTGCTTGGGCGCTGGGGGCGGCGTGGTAATCTGTATCTGGGCCCGCTCCCTGAGCAGCCGAAGCAGCAGCGTCAGCTGTTCGCTGGTGACGCCCCACGCCAGCTTCGAGGAGCGCAGTTGGACGCTGAGGCTGGACGCGCGGCGTGTGTTGGCGGAGACTAGTCGCGTCAACACCCTGTAGGTATAGTCAGATTAATTGAGTATTGAATAGACTGTTGTATAATATAGAAATAACTTGCAATTTTATTGTAAATCATTGATTACCTAAGGTCTAGCTGGCAGCGATACAGCAACGGTTCTTGATAAAACCTTATTTTGCCGTCGGAATCAGCGCGATCTAAGCACAACGTGAAATCGTCCAGACGGACCAATCGTCTGATGACTGGTTCGTTTTGATCTATGTCTGTAAACAAACACAATAAACATTTTAGTTAACTGTTGATAGAGTTGATTAAGATATTATTTTTTGACAAGATTAATGTTAAGCCCATGGTACACTGCCGCCGTCGCCGCATGCAGCATGCATAGCGATTTTTGAATGCTTGCTTGCAGTGATTGGTCACTTCGGTGCGCCGCGTGCGGAGGCCGCGGCGGTGACAGTAAAGCATTGATCTAAGTCGGTTAAATGTGCCTTCCATGGAGCAACGACTTTACAACGAATTCCCTGATGCGTAGGTACATCATCAAATTAAGTACTATAGCAAGTTTGAACTTTTTCCTACAACGATTGCGTCGTGCTAAGGATACCTGCAAAGGCAGGCTGCCAGTCCAGTCCGGCGCTCTCAACGGAAAGGTGTTTGACGTTGAGGGACAGCACGATGTCGTCCTGCACGTATTTGACGATCAGGTGATGCACACGCAGCGAGATATTGCTGACGATGCGCCGCACCAGCGCCTGCATGTAGCCTGGCGGTGCCTCCACCATTTGCGGCTTACGGCTGGCAACACATTGCAATAACATTTTCAATGATTTCAAAATCACAACCAAACAAACCAGTATCTATTTATGCAACTGTTACACAGGGAAAGGCCTTAAGCCATGAATTAACAATATGAGTGAAGCTATCAGAGCTATCTGCTAGGCTAGACCATTACTCAATGACTACTAGAGATAGAAAAGTGACCAAAATCAAAAATGGCACTTAAATATTCTTAGATATAATATTCAGAACTCTCCATAACTGACATGACAAACTGATATGATGTAACACATTTAACTCATGATTTTTATTGATCACAGACATAGTATTCCTGGCACAAAATAATGTTTAAGAGGTCAGGATAATTAAACCATTTTAAACTTTGATTTACAACATACCTAGGAGATTCAGGTGGCAAGCTTTCATCGGATGCAGCAGGTGGATGCAGACTAAGAATACATTCTGAATAAAACAAAAAACAATTTTTTACCAAAGAATTTACTAAAGGAGAATAACAAATTATTATTATTATTTTATTTATGGTTATTGTTTGTTAACTAAATTTGACCAGATAGTGATTATTGACTTACCAATAGTGTCTATTGTCACAACAATGGGCTCCGACATAATCTTTGTCCATGGCACTTGTATAAGTAATTCATGAATCCGACCAGAAACAAGTGTAAAAGGCAGTGCAACTTCTTGCTGTAATACATCTGCTTTGAGAACCAGATTGTGCAAAGCCACTCCACCACCCCAGAGGGAAACCTGAGATCAAGTTCAGATACACTTAGAATGGAATGGTAAAAATGTTCAGCAATAATTAAAAAAGGCTTAAGGCTGGCAACATGCATATGGAATTCCGTTTTGGAATTGCGATACCGAATATCGAATTGGAATATCAGAACGCATTAAAACCATACACATCTATGGATGAGCCACATATGGAAAAAAATACGGAATCTCGGCATTCCGAAAGGAAAACTTCCGTCCATATGTGGCTGGTCCATACATTTATATGGATTGACTGTGTTCGATAGTCCGACTCGATTTTCCAAATCAAGATTCCAAAATGGAATTCCATATGTATCTGGCCAGCCTAAAAAGAAAAAAGTAGTAATCTTTGTATGAATCAAAGCAGTCAATACAGCACCACCAGAACAAGGCAACTGCAGATGTTTAAAGTCTTTCATGATTGAGAACAAAATAAATAAGAAAAACAAGTTTTGTCAGTCATTTTTTTATTGTTCATTTATTCTAAGTAGTCACAACAAATCATATAAAAGTTTTGAATAAGTCCAAAGTCACATTTTAATAAATGTATTAAACTCACTTGTGCATCAGCAGGTTTGAAATCTCGTACATATTTGTCAACATAGCTAAGTAAAATTGGTGTGACATATGACTCAATTTTGAACATCTTGAGATTAATTAAGACATCAAACTTAATGTCCACATCTCTGATTCAGAACAGCTGTAACATAAATTAATATTAGGTTAAAGTAGGAAAAGTTTGTTAAGCTTATTTGACATGTTGCCTGCCATTATCATCACCAGTGGGATCATATCCGTCGGGTGAAGTCATAGAGGATAGAACCTATAGAGAAACAATGTTCGCAACCCCGGTCCGCAAATAGTTTGTTGATTTCAACATACTAAACGTCACCGTCACTGTCACAGAAACTGTACAGAGCCAATAACCGTAGAGAAAAAGGCACTAGCGTTGCGCGCGATCTTGGACCGGCCAATAAGAGCACAGCGATCACTTCAATTGTTTTGCGGAATAATTTCCGAACAACCAAGATGACATTAGTACTCTATTGGTTCTATCCTCAATGGGTGAAGTATATGGTGGGCCGTTTGTTAATAGACTTAATACAGTGGTAAATTCAAATTCAAAATCATAAATAAATCACCCTAGATTTAGACAAAATTACACGGACCCAACAGTTTTAAGAATAAATTATAGATTTTGAAGATTGTAAATAATAAACTTTCCAACATAGCTCAGTTATGAAGTTGTATAAAATTCACTGAAACTGGTCATTGCTCTTCAAAGATATTAAAGTTAAGAATAACTAAACCACACTCAAATAGTTTATATGGGGATATAGTTTTATGGATACCGGCAGCCAAATCCAGAGACTTGGAAAAATATTTTCTCACTAATATTACAATCTATAGAAGCATCTATTTTCCAACAAAGACAAAATAAGACTTCAATAAGAATTTCCTAAAATTATTCACACACCCATTTAATACAAAATTAATATGAATAAAAAATAGCTTTTCTGAGTAGTACACGAAAAAAAATATTACACCAGCAATAAGGTTTTAACAATGACTCATAAATATTTGCTAAAGATAATAATTAATCTACACTATTGGGATTGTTTAACAACAAAACTATTTTAATATTTAATTGTAACGCTAAGGTTAACTGGATTTTCAACAGATAATCGAAAACTACATAAGTAACGCAATTTATTAAAGTACAATAACCTGCAATTTCACTAAAAATTTACCACTATCAAGCGCTAGAAAAAAATAAATACACAACAAACTGAATAGCGCCAGCTGGACTCAGGTGAAAGAAGCAAGCCTGATCTGATGACGTTTATTGTGTTTTTATTAATTTCTATAGTCGTGGGTAAAGAAATCACTACTCATACAGCCAGGTATATACAGATATTTTTTTTCCGATTAAAGCTAAGCGTCCACTTGTCCACAGCACTTGTCGATATCGTACGCATCGGACGTATCGGACGCAACGGATTGTAGTATTCTTTGTATAGAAACTCATAGAAGTGTGTCCACCTGTCCGCATCGTACGCATTTCATTTCGCCATATATCTGATTGAATCCAATGCGTGCGATGCGGACCTGTGGACGCTTAGCTTAAAAGGATAGGAGTCGCATCACTTCTCCATACAAACGTAGTCCCCTGTTTTCTCCGTGAATAATGAATGACATTAGAGCAAAAAATTTCTTTACATTATATTTATATCTGTTGTGGCTATGCCCCTACGATTTGCTTTTATCGATATTCTAAATAAAAAAAAAAACTGGTTGCCTGTAAAGTTTGCTTTGTTGTCACGTCAATATAATATTTGTTATTCTGTTATTACACTATAATAATCATTAATATCATTATCAAGTTTTACCTTTGGGTTCCAGAGAATTTTTTTTGACGTGACAACGTCTTAAATTAGGTTGAGCTGGGAGTCGCTTATGAAAAAGTGTAACGTTCGGTAACGTTACGATGACG
>BHDV01063465.1:29842-65842 GCA_005406045.1 Adoxophyes honmai
GGAGCGACGATTCGCCATTGACGATCAAATTGGACCACGTTAAAAAATCCATCCACGTCCCGGAGCTATCGTCAATGGGGTGCTTTAGAGTACGTACGTATGACTGACAGACTGACTGACAGTTTGTTTACGATAGTTGTTACCAGCCAAGAGGTCGGTGGGTCAACAAGGAATGTGTTTCAGTAGTACGTAGATTCTTAATAATCTTATTTATAATGGTTTTTGCTGTTTAGCTTTAAATATGGTTTGGCTTCGTACGCATGTAAGTTATTCACGTGGGAAATACTCACACGCACATTTTGTCATGTCCTATTTTTGTTTTCATCGTGTTAGGTTAACGTAGTATAGTTATTTGTTTTTCGTTGCTTTATTTTTAAACTAAATTTTTAAAACTGTTCTATAAATGCAGTGCGTTTGATGCCCTTCTCGATGTTATGCGATGTCACACGTAACGCACAGTGGACTTAAGTATCAGATTTTTATTGTTATGTAAAATGTGATAGACTGTTATAAGTTACTTGAAACTCTTTTATTTCCATGATGTAGCTTCTGTATTTGACCGTTTATACATTCAGTTAATCTAATAAAATTATCATTATTATTGTCATGGTTTTTGCTCTATGGCTTTAAATAATCTTATGTCTGATTTGCATGTATTAAATTACATTAGTGAAGCCACTTATTTCATGTTGTCATGTAAACACACAGGCATTATATTTTATTTGTTATTTTTCATTCCCTAATAAAGCTTTGAGGGATTGCAATTTTGCAATATCACTTCAACAAAACTTAATGTTGAAGTGACATATAAGCAAAATTTATTTAGTTTCACCACTCATTCTGCATTTGCATATTCAGTGTAATCCATTTATTACGACCCTGTCTATATTGAACAAACATCAAATGGGTAAAGCTGTGAAGTGTTTTGGCCACCACAATTTCATGTTATGTGGTTTGACAAAAATGTCCCAACTGTGTGATAAGCAATTATATAGCTATGAAACCAACCATGAAATATAGCAATTTGAATACCTAGCAATGGTGCAATTTTTTGTATCACAGTAAAGGGGGTTGAAGTGTTTCATAGCCATTAAATTGACACTACATATAGCAAATTTGGTATAGTAATGGGATATCGGTTTATTGGCTATTTGTGAGATGTCACTTATTATGAATTACTTTTAAACCGCTTTTGATAAATTATGTCTGGTTATAGTGACCAGCATGATTTGTAACATGCAGCCCTTTTGTGCTCCTTCCTGTCTTTTCCTCTGGAGTAAGTGCAGTTCAGTGTTTACCGCATGTTTAGTATAATTACATTTAGAACATTAATTAAATCTAACTCTTAAATTAAAGTTCTTTTCCTTCCAATGACACTGTAAATGGATTCCACTGTAGTGCTTACATGATATGGTTAGTTTTATAATTTATGCATGGGATTAGTCTAAAATATATACTAGACCTCATTCCCTAATAGTGATGCTCAGTACTAGTAAAAATCATGGCCAAGTAGAGTCATGGATAGATATGTAGTTCACTGGGCTAAGAGTTCTGACAATTATTAAGATATAATTCAAACAAGTTTTGAATCATCATAGTATACAAGTTACAATATAATGTGCTTATATATGTAATAATAATTGCCTAGTGTGCATTTGGTCATACTGAAACTGATTTTGTTTGCTCTAAAATCATCATGTATGTCTGCATTTTATTGTCCATTTTGTATTGCAAGTATGCATAATTCATAATCACAATATCACTAATCATATCATGTACCCTTGCAACTTTTGGTGTTCAAAAAATGTTAGTCATAAACTTAGTTAAAAATTTATAGTACAGTTAAATAGCAGCTAAAATATGAAACAAAGTGGGTTTTACTTCCATGAAGGTCAAGCTGCAATATTAGGATTTAATCAATGTATTTCTTTTGCAGGTCAGCAATTTAAAACACAGAGCAAATTC
This sequence comes from Adoxophyes honmai, assembly GCA_005406045.1. Lineage (NCBI taxonomy): Eukaryota > Metazoa > Arthropoda > Insecta > Lepidoptera > Tortricidae > Adoxophyes > Adoxophyes honmai. Next base: position 31,808 of record BHDV01063465.1, read on the forward strand.
CATGCACCTTCTTGAAATTCTAACAAGTCTTCTTACTTCAAAGTAGCAATGCATGTAAAAAGCTCTAGTAGCTAATCTAGTCTGTTAGAGTAAATTATGTAATAATTATGTTGTATATTCTGTATTACCATAATTTCTTAACGATATGCTGAAATTGACAAATAGTTATTGCAGATACTTAATGCTTACATCTGATTATTTTAATAGCAGGGCACATGTGAAAACATTCACACATTTATGTCCTAAAAGAAAGACATGCAATACGGAGAGTGTCCAAATAACACATTTTGGCCAGTTATTACATCCAAACCAGCAAGTTCGATTGTGTGCTTATGCAAAGTCCAGGTTACGTTCAAGGAAACTTACATTAAAGACAAATGAATTAGCCAAAACTAAACAAATGACTGAACCTTGGCAGCCAACTCCAAATCATGTTAGCTATGGGGGCCAATTTGAAATGTAAGCATGATTCAATTTATTTACAAAAAAATTATGTTTTTTTGATAATCCTAGTGAATTTGTCACACTACTATATATTTTTTTACACAAAATTGAATCTATATGTTAATAAACTATTGATTTTGTTTCATAGTGCTTCTGATGATGATGGTACCTCTGAAGTATGGCAGGATCATTACAATTTAGAGGGATCTACGAGTTCTGCCCAGACTCACAGACCTTGCAGTATACCATCAGACTTCCGAGTTTGGGAGTCGACTCAAAAAGGCGCTGCTTACAATGGTATGTAAAGGTAATGAGAACACTTTTTTTGCAATTAAATGTTTATTGTTATGTTTTTTTTTTCAGGTAATATCTTCAAATTTCGTGTGCTGTCGTATAATGTACTGGCGCAGTATTTGTTAGAGTGTCATCCGTATTTGTACACTCAATGCTCTCCACGAAACTTAAAATGGAAGGTCAGAGCAGCGCGACTTTATGACGAAATATTGGAGCTGGATCCTGATGTAAGTTACAAACTGCATATTAACTGTTCATTAGACCCTTGGTTTCTGTTTTGTGTAACTGTGATTGGTCACATAGTTACACAAAACAGAAAGCAATGAGTGTATTACATAACAGTAATAAACTAGAAATAAATCGTCACCACTGTCATGGTCACAAAAATGCATATTTTGTCCCATAGGCTATTGGATAGCCCTCCTTACAGTACTTACTTACTTAAGTACTTAATTATTTATCATTACAATTTGATATTGGAACCAGAAATTATTATTTTTATCTGAGTACATGTTTTATCAATCCTCATAGTCAATAAATTATTATAATACTTGTCTTAGTGCTTAACAACAATGTTATTGAGTGTTACTTCAGCGCTTGTTTTATCATAATCATCATTATCACCGATTTTTTAAACTGTTACAGATTTTATGTTTGCAAGAAGTACAAGTCTCACACCTCAACAGTTTTTATGCGAAATTTGAAAATTTGGGTTACTTTGGCATATTTAAAAGGAAAACTGGGCATCGGCATGATGGTTGCGCCATCTACTTTAAGCAGTCGTTGTTTGAACTGGAAGATACCGTCAGCGTAAGTAGTAGTTGTCAGTACTGTATTAAGCAAAAACATACCAAATACACACAAAGTCAAGAACTTATCCCTGATATATATAAGTATATACTAAATGAAATAAAAAATTAGTTATTCATTAATATCCCAAATTTTTAAATTACTACAACTCATTCGTAATACAGGTGTCAAATTGTCAATATTATGACTTTGACCTAAAACGTTTAAAGCATTGGCGAAGTACATTGAAGTCCACATGGGACTCAATCACTACTAGTTGCTCTTGACCATGGCTGCTGTAACGCGGCTTAACGTACGATAGCCTTCCCTATTTGGGAATACAGCTGTGGTATATATGATTATGTTAAGTATGTGTGATGCGGTAGGGGTAAAATGCCATGTAGTAAGATAGTCAAAAGTTCAAAGCAAAAAAATACGTAATATTATTAACAAATGTATCTCTTGATGCACAGCTAAATAGGCTAGACGACTAAAAAACAACTAATTAGTCCGTCAAATAGATTACCAAAAAATATTGTACACATATTTTTTCTTTATTTGACAATTGAAAAATGACGATAATACAGCGCCTAAAACTTTCACGTGACGTGCCTATACTTTAGACCTTTAGGTACTTAAAAGATGGTAAACAATCTTGACATGTCTTTTTATTTAAACGTACACTTTATAAATCAAAATCTTTACATTTTACAATTTAGGTATGAAAAAATCATTTACTTTCATAATTGAACTGTATAGTGTAACGATTTTAATTTTTAGACTGTGTATTTCAATAAAAAGACATGTCAAGATTGTTTACCATCTTTTAAGTACAATCGAACCAACTGAATCCTGACCCACCGCAGAACGTTGTCACAATAAACGTTGTAAAGATCTCCTTTGTCAAGCAATGCCATGTCACTATGACGTTCACTATGAATAGGTTCTATGGTGGGTCAGGAATCAATTGGTTCGATGGTACCTAAAGGTCTCTAGTATAGGTACAATTTTTACTTAGGCGTGACGTCACGAGCACTCGCTCCGGAAGTTTGATGATCTTTAACTTTGTCGATGTTTACTTATTTGGTAAAAGAAAAATTGTGTCTCAAACTTTCTTTAAATCTAACTTACGGACTAAATAGAATTTCACTTTTTTAATCCCGTCGTCATCCCTATTAAAGCTGAGTCGCAGCAAAGATAAAAGTAGGTACATATTTTCAAAATAAACGAGCAACTAGACGCCATTGTGTGGCCAGTAATTTAAATAAGAGTAATATGCTATTTTTTTTTGATATTAATGTAGTAAATAGTCACGAATTATTTGCATCAGTAATGCTGCTTTTGTTAATGTTATACTTTGTGTGCGTCATCATCACAGTGTAAGTCCCTTAACTGGGGTGTAGTTAATAATGTACGACCAGATATTACGTGCACATTATTATGAAATTTTTTTTGGTAACAAGATAACACGTGACTATGTATTGTGCACGTAAAATTAGGTCGTACAATACGGACCGTACATAATCTACACCCCTTTAACTGTACTAAATGTCATATAACTGTAGTTAATAATAATAAAATAACACCTAAGCTAACCAATTTAGAAGTAGGTATGCTTTAGATTAGCCAAATTCTTAAAATGTAGGTATAATTAGGTGTTGCTGATCGTAATGACATTTATGACATTTCTGGGACGACAAAAAAAGAGAAACATTGAAGCTATTTTACGCAATTATTTATTATTTTTGTAATTAAGTACAAAAAAGTTGTTATTTAACCAACCGGACTAAAACTCAGTTGCATGGGTTGCATTATATTGTATTTGTCATTTTCATTTGCTACTTGTTGAAAATTTTAGCAATTCATTGCATCTGTAATAACTAATAACTAAGCAATAAGGAATGGTATTGATTAGAGTACTTATATAAAGATACGTAAGTAAATAATGTTTGCTATGTTCTAATTAATAAACAACAATGTAGCATATAGTGACCTCGTTTCGTTCACTGGACTCGCGAACTTATCTTCATGGCCATTCGCGTTTGCGACATCTGTTCCGTCTTGTACTTTATTTAATTTTACAAACTAATCGTAAGTTATTCCTTGTTAGTCTTCGATTCTGCTAAGCGATCGTCTTTCACAATTAACAGGCACTACCTTCGAGTGCACTAACATCTGTGCTCGTAAAGCCAACCTTTCATAAATGGGTGAGAATGAGAACTGAAAAGTTGCACCTTCGTTAAGAGCACAGATATCATACTACACAAGTTGATAAGGCATATATGTCTGTGGCCATGGGTTCCTTACGTATATTTAACTCCGTCCACCGTCGATTAAATTCGTTAAATTTAATACAAACCTCGGCTTACTTTGCTGTTTTGGAATGTAAAACTAAATGAAAACTAGTAATTCGGTATCACCATGATAAAATTCAGCTACAATTATACGCTTTCAATGTATGCCACGAGCGTTGAAGTATGCTATTGCCATTCTCACTTATCAATACTTTCGTGGTTAAGAGGTATTTAAAACTACCTTTTTTTTTCAATTGTGACACTTAAATTAAACATAAATTTATATCGATAGTTTTCGTATCACAAAGCTAATAATGTTAACTAGGTACCTAACCTACCTCTTAAAGGAAGCACTACTTTATCGTCCTCATCCAAACTTTAGCGCGCAGAAAATCGAAAAAGTACAACGACTAACAAAAACTATATAGTCCGTCAGATAGATTACCAAAAAATATTGAACAGTCAAGTTCAATAATATAGGAGCAAAACTGAGGGTTCAAAAATATCTGTACACCTTTATGACATTGACAATAAGGGCCCATCCATAAAGTACGTCACACAAAATTTGGGGAGAATTTAGACCCTCCCATGTCACACATTTAACTATGAAAATTACAGAAATTTTGTTCAAGTGTCACAAGACACTGACCCCCCCCCCCTCCTGAAAGTGTGACGTACCTACTTTATGGATGACCTCTAAGGTGCAAAAGTTTACATATTTGGCATTTGTCTGCTCATATATTTATGAACTACACATATATTTTCTTTTATTTGCGAAACGAAAAATGACGATAATACAGCGCTTAAAAGTTTCGCGTGACGTCACGCCTGGGTACAAATTTTACCTAGGCGTGACGTCACAAGCCCCCACTTGTCGATGTTTAGTTATTTGAAAAGAGAAAAACCATGTGTCTCATATTTTTCCATAATCTAACTTACCGACTAATTAGAATTACATTTTTTAACCCAGTCGTCATCCCTATTGGCCACTCAGACGCTATGTATTATTAGTAGGTCTTATTTTTTTTAGCTTATGCTACATTTTCGGAAAATACTACCTACTAAAACCTATCCTAAGATAAAAATAGTAAAAATGGCTTTATTACTCCGAAACGGTTATCAAAACATACTGCCTCTAGCGAATTCATCGCCTTCGCACTTGTTCTGAGGCGCACGGCACGCTTAGTGGCATAAAAACTTAATTGGAAACGTGTCACTTCTTAAAAGTAAAACCTGACGCAATAAATCAATTAAGTTTTGAGACATTTCGAATTGCGAGTTAGGGTTGGTTTGCACCCAAGCATGCGATATCTTGGCTATTCGTATTCGCAAGCAAATTTAGCCTTTTAATTTTGAACTGATCAGTTACAAGGCTAAATTTGCTAAATTTTCTCGAGCGTAATATTGCCGCTTATTTAATTAGTAGGTACTATATTGTTATCTCCATTACGTTTGCTAAATAGCCTTATGTAACGATTTTAGGTCGAGTACTACCAACCTGAGTTGCCAATTCTTAACCGGGACAACATAGGGATAATGGTGAAGTTAGTGCCCCGTCACTGCCGGGACACGCCGCTGGTAGTGGCGACCACGCATCTCCTCTACAACCCCAAGCGCACTGATGTGAGGCTAGCTCAGCTGCAGCTGCTTTTGGCCGAACTGGACAGATTCGCCTACTTCAACAACGGAAAACAGTAAGACATACTCTAAACCTGCGTACTCCAAACTGTGGCTCGTGACTCCTAGGGTTGTTCGCGAAGTTACCTTTGAAGTCATTTCAGGAAAATACCGAATGTGTAGCCTATAGTTTTATTGCAACAAAATGGATCGTGAATTGAAAAACTTTGAAAAATACTGCTTTTCACAAGGTGGACTCGTTAGAATTGTGGTTTTAATACAGACAAACTATGTAATAAAGTACTATGGCCGAACTTGGTATCACTGAGGCCGACCACTTACAGATCCGAGGCCCACACTAGCCGTAAATGGTATCCTTAAACCTAATTCTGTAACAGAATTCGCTCGTGAACCGTGAACGGCGTGAAACTCGCTCGTAGTACACGGCCATTTCATTTACTTTGTATCTATCACCGGAAAATAACATAAATTTACGAAAATTTTCTAGGAAATTTATAAACTTCCAAAAGATTCTAAACGAGAGACATGCATTATTTTACAGACACATTTTCGTAAAATAATCATATTAGGTTAGGTTAGATTATTATTAAATGGGCGTAAAACATTTTTTGTTTCTCGTTTGGAATGTGTTATTTTACGGTGACATATCCATTTAAGGCTATGGACATGTGACAAATAAGTAGGTACTATATTTCTTTTCAGGTCAGGACATTTACCTATTATTTTGACTGGCGATTTTAACTCCACCCCAGACAGTGCTGTTGTTAGATTACTAGATAAAGGACACGTTAGGTAAGTAATTAGTGATACCAATATCTGCATACTAATCAGTAAAATATAGTTAAAAATGTAACAAATAATGTGAAACAGTTTACCAAAAATTTACCACGTTAGAACATTTTAAATAAATAAGTGACATTTACGTAGACCACATGGTTCCAATTTTGGTTCTTTGTACAGTCAAAGAAATTGATACCTGTGCCACTTTGAATATTTTCATAATGAGTTTCATATTGATTTGATATTAGATGGTAAGTCACAGTGATATAAGGTACAGTCAACCATCTGTCAATGCTGCAAAATATAGATCTCGATTACTATCAATATTAATTGACAGTAATGTTAAGTATTACATATGTTATAGTGCTGGCCCATTCAGAGATAGCTCGGATTGGAAGAAAATTGGTGTAACCGACAACTGTCAACACTTATCGGTTTATTTAAATCAGTCGAAAGGCTTGTCAACGGAGTTTAGCATGACAAAGGTTTGTTGCTTTATCTGTTCACGTTTATAATAACAAAATAAAGTATGTATGTATAAAGTAAGTATTGTGTGCTTTTTGTTGTTACACTTATTATTGTTAACTTATCTATCAGTATGAATACTTAAATAGAATAAACAGAAACATGCAAAGTAGAAGTCCTGTGATAGTATCAGAGCCTTATCTAAATCCTTATGAATGGATCTTTAGTGTAATTTATTCATCCTGTAGCATTGTGGAACCTGAAACCATTGTTATGGCTAAGAAATAATATTGTTTTCCTTTAGGCAACCTGTAAAAAGCCTGATCTATGTGGTTGCCTTCATTAAGTCATGTATGTATCTGGTTACATATAATATCAAGTTAAGCAATCTTAATTAAGTGTCAAGCGTGCACAGGAATATTCTTAAATACATTTATTATAGGTAACAACTAACAAGTAACACTGACGTGGTTTAGCCACGTTCGTTGAGTGACCTATCACAGTGATGGGTCCTTTTCCAAGCTTTGGCAAAACTGACAAGGAGTTTTTAGAAGGTGTAAAGGAGCTTAATTAACCGGACATTTTACCCAGACGTGTTTTGGAAATATGCACATGGCACTATTTTACTTCATTTGGAAAACAATTTTGCAGATATACAATTCTGATTACCGAGCTAGTTTGCCTGAACACGAAGAAGAATCATCCGTGCGCGATGATGAACACAGCGAGCTCTTCAACAGTGGCGCCATTGGGCATTCGTTCAACCTCACCTCTGTTTACACCGGAGTCAAGCACGACGGAAAGCTTGAAGCGACGACTTTCCAAGATTATTGGGTCACAGTGGATTACATATATTTTAGGTAAATTCGTATTTCAGTAAGGGATATAAGGGCTAACAATCAATAGTATCAGGATTTTAGGGCTCTATGCCTGAACTATTAATTTTTAACATTTGTTGGTCTTGAGTTTCCATACCGGAAAATATACATAGCGGTTAAAACTAACCCAAATATGGCGGCAGATAGGGAACCATATTTTATGACATTGTATACATAGTAAAATAACTATTATTTCTTTTTCATGCCTTATGTTAAATATCGGTAGTTAACGAAATATGAAGAGCGATAAATATCATTATGATGTAGAAAGTTATAAAGTTTTAATTATGAGTACCTATGTATGATCATTGATCGGTATCGACCGATGACAGGGAGCATTTTACGTCACTTATTTTAATCGACACTTAAGCCATTATTGTTTCTTCTTATATGCGATTTTGCACAATGTTCAAAGACAGCTGTTGAGAATATTGTGCAGAATCACGAATAGGAAGAAACAATAATGGCTTAGGTGTCGAATAATCGGTCACTTACACGTCAGACATAATATAAATGCGGATCAGCTGAAGTCGTTAAAATTTAAAAAAAAAGTTTCTTATTGATAAAATACTTGCAGAGTTCACTATCATGGTACCTACATCATCTACAAATTATGATATTTTATCTTGTTGTGAATTACTTACTTAACCATTAAAAAAATAGCTTTCTGGAACAACACATGCCGTAAATTTATACAAAGCAAAATATCAGTTAACTAGTAAGAGTAATAATTTTCTATTTAATTTTTTATTTAAATATAATTATGAAAAATGTATATATACATATTACATACATATTCTCACGCCCATATTCCCATGAGGGGTAGGCAGAGCACATGAATTCAAAAATCCAGTGCCACGTTTAGCAAATTCAGGGTAACCAGATAGTTAAACGTGATATTGCGGTGACAGGTTGCTAGCCTATCGCCCACAATACACTAACCCTTTCCCAGAGTCGACTCTTACGACACCCACGGGAAGAAAGGGGGAGGTGCTATTCTAACCCGGCACCACACGGGCACCATACATATTACATTAATTTAATTTCAGCAATGGTAATTTATGTGATGAGCGCACCTATGTTGATTAACAAAATTGTATAAGAGTGTATGTCGTAGCTAACATAACATAATGCTATAATTGCTCGTGGGTGCTATTCCTGTCACCAACAAGATTAAAAATTATCAATGGAGGGTGGAAATGACAGTTTCATTTCTATTAGTAAAAGATTAGTGTGTTTTTAACTATCTTTTTAAGTGTTATTATCGGCTGCAACTTTGCTGCGTATGATAAGGACCCTAATATCGGTCTTATCGTTAATTGGATCGGTAATATTACAATCCTTAATATACAGTTTTCTGCTTGTAGTTGCTGCAGTGGGCTCAACCTGGTGGAACGACTTCGATTACCTACGGATGCGGAATGCGAAGTTCTAGGCAAACTGCCTAATGACGTGTATGGGTCAGACCACCTAGCTTTGGGTGGCACATTTGAACTGAGATCAGTGAAGTCTGCGTTATAACACGACACGGTATGCTTGGATTTGAATTTCTGTCGGGTGGCAAATTAATTATGTAATTAATATTGACATTCTGCAATTGTGCGTATATCCTAAGATAAATAAATGATTATAGATAATATGTTTCTTTCAAGCAATGCGTTTGTAGTGTTCGTAAAATCAACACCTATTGTGCCTTTTGTTGCGTTGCGGCAAATTACCGGCGGTGGTAGACATTATATCACTTGTTATAATTGAGTATGAGCAAGTATAAATTTTGTTCATCGTTTTCTTTCGGGGAAAAGAAGAAAATGATTGTGGTTTCTTGTAAGTCAAGTTTTCCATTTAAACGTTAATTCACTTTATTTTATGTTGTCGGTACGTACCATAGTGGTCCTTTGGATTCCGTACTCACACATAATGATAACAGTACCCCATTACTGAGACTGCGGTATCTGTCGGCCTCTCCGTCCGTCTGTCTCAGTGCATTAACGCATTCACTGTCGCCTCTCAGTCGAACATTCTTCGGGTACCGCGAACGCCCGTGTTGTTTAAATCTCTCCAAATGTTGACAGCTTTGACAGCGGCATTGGGCGTTAAATATTTCCTGTACCGTAATACTGTGGCCGCAAGGACGTCAATTACCGAAATAAGATAAAGTTCAAATTTAAAGGAGAGTGTGACATCAGAAACTTGCCATGGTTTCCCGATGATTCCAGTAAAGTTGATTTAAAAAAAAACCGTTCTAAGTAAGACAGATTTAAGAAATTAAAACAGGATCTATATATTACGACCTCTTCCTCTGTAATTATATCACTATTCTTGACCTCGGGGGCTGAATAACAACACAAAGGGTTTTAGAGCTTATTCGGAGCCCTTCGTGACCTGAAGTCCGACTTGCATTTTACGAGTTTTCAATTCTTCGCTCTGCAAGGACATGTAGAAGGACATGTACCAATATTTCTCTGGCGGATATTAATCTTACCATCTTCACGATATGACAAGAACTTGTTGACCAGTAGCCGATACATTTTTTTAAGGAAGTGTCATTGCAAAGGCAAAGATGTGTCCATTTGAAATGTATGTGACTTGATATTTCAAAATAGTAATATAATAGACTTTTCGACCTTAGTACCTAGGGTAGTGGAACCAAAAGTTGAACGATTAAGCGACTACCACTCTTTGAACTTTTTTTCGCAGTATTGTAAGTCATGTATGACAGTAATTTTTTTTTAAACCCTAAACACATAGTCGACTTTGGATTTCACTACTTCCAACCTATGTATTACATATAAACGAATAGATAAAAAATATTTTTGCGCAAATTAGGCAAATTGCCCTGAAGTTGAACGATGTGCCCTGGGTCAATATCAGATATCGTCCCGAAATTTCTAATTTCTTTGGCGCATTTTTTTTCTTCAATATAAGCAATAAATGAAATGACATGCCTTGTAAACGACTGAATTTCTTATGTAACTATGTTATTGTGCTGAAATTCAGTCGTTTACAAGGTATGTCATTTCATTTATTGCTTATATTGAAGAAAAAAATTGCGCCAAAGAAATTAGAAATTGCGGGACGAAATCTGATATTGACCCCCCTATTTATGAACGAATTGACCCCAAAAGATGAACTAGTATATTGATAGTAAAGTAATAGGAAATATAATTGTATATGAAGCGTTTCGTGTGCTCAGCCATCTCTATTTAAGAATACAGGTTTTATGTATGTAATAGTATGTATGTATGTTAAATGTTGTAACTTATTTTTCAAAAATAATTATTGGAATATTACCTTGATAAAAATGTTCATATGGATACCCTGCCCCAAACGTGAACGACAAAATTTTAGTAGTTCAAGTTATGGCAAAGAAATCTATAAGATAAACCAATTTTATTAGTTCAATGTTCATCTACTGAAATAGAAACCAAAAGTTGAACTAGTAAAATTACTAGTTCAACTTTTGGGCGTGAAATAATAGTTGAACAGTCGCGATTCCTATACAACAAAAATATCGAATTTCTTTGCCATAACATCAAAATACTTTGTTCAACTTTTGGTTAAAAAATCTACGACAATTATACAATTAATTTAAGCCATAATCGGTGAGTCTATCTTTTTCGTGTGATTTTATAAACGCATTTGTTAAAATACCACTTTGCCCGATAGTTGAACGCCGTTCAACTATTAGCTCATACCTCTGATTTTGGAACCATTACTTGAACAGCAAATTACTCGTTAAATAATACAAAAAACATTTTGTTTATTTACAATAATATTAAAGATATTGTCGAGAATAAAAACGTTAATCAATGCATTATTCAATTTGATATGCAATTAAAAGCTTAAAATGTGAGGCTCTTTTCTTAATAAGGATTCCATACAACTGGCACTTTTGACGGGAATCCGAGACGCGAAGATAGCTCACGTTCACGTCCGTGATGTAACTTTTCTTGAATTATGTTTTTCACCTCGGCAAAGTGTTGCTGCATTATGAAAAAATATTTTTTGGCGTATAAAATGTGCCACTATTTAATTAAGGCCAAACGTTCAACTTTTGGGGGTTGTTCATCTTTTGGTTCCACTACCCTACTTACATTATGTATGTATTATGAACACTTTGAGAACATTTTATGTAAATGTTCATAACTGTAGTAGTTTTACGGTTGGTATTATACGATAGCCGTACTAGACATAGAGAATAAAGTAATTGGTCACATACATTAGGTATATGTCATTTTTCAAGCTCTGGTTTGGCAAACAGTCAAGAGATCTTACTATTGAATATTGAATTGGAGAATTGAATATTAGTCAGTTTAGCGCCCAATCGTGGCTCATCTTTATACTATATATATTTATGTTAGAACGGTAGGGAATGGAGGATTAAATTATGTAGGTTCTTACATGGATAAGAGAGGACATGGATTTTGGATGCAGATTAAAAGAGCTTAAAGATTTTTTTATTGATGGGAATAAGTATGCTTCACAGTTTTTGGATTCAATACTGTACGAGTAATAAAGCGACGTGAGTACCTACTTACCTACCTGCAAAATGCAGCTGTAATGCCTTTTTGACATAAAGGACAGAACCTCCTCCCTGCATCGGTTTCCTCAGTGCTGAGGGTCGTGGTCATTTTGCCGGAACAGTCTCTCCCTTATGATGTGCCGCCACCTGCCCCTATCAGATGCTGCATGAAGAGCACTGTGTAAGGTAGTGTCGAGGGTCGTGCGGATTTGGTCTGTCCAGCGTCAGCATCAGGACAGAACCTATAGACTACTAATGTCGTTGAATTTGTATATGAAAGGGGACAAATGAGCGTGCGGGGTGACCTGATGGAAAATAATCACGGCCATCCACTGATTGCCTCAACACAAGGGATTTTACGAGTTGGTTACGTCCCTTTAATACATGCACTTTCAAACGGTGTAATCGATCGATTTTGTGAATTATAGACTGACCCCGTAACTGAGTCTATGCCTGCGGAGTACAGGGACGCGGGAGCACGACGAGAAAGGGGACTGAGTGAGGTACGGGCGGCGGGCTCACACAGCAACGTGATCTAAAAGTTCTGAAATATGCACTAGGCAGAAGGTAGTTCTTAAGATATATGTGACGTCTAAGTGACAAACGAATGGATTTTTTAAATGGCACTTTGTGAAGATCTTCAACAGAATTTACGTCCAATGTTATTTCTCTAAAGTACCTATTCATTTACGTTAAAAACCATTTGTTTGAGTTAACTATTTTACTTTCATAAAGTTTCGGTTAACTGCCAGCACGTGCGACCGCTAGCCACGTAGCGACCGAAATGACCTGTGTTCGGGAAACAACTGCCGCCCGCATCTCCCTCAATACCCTTTCTCGTCAGCGCGGGGACAGCTCCTGTGCCGCGCGGGCTAGAACTCCTTTTCGCGGTCTGTCTATAATGTAACTGTGTACTTAGTATTTATTAGGGTGGAAGTTATTTTATTTGATAGGTAATTGATGTGTTAAAAATACTGACTGTTTCTATGTAGATGCTATGAAGCTATGATATAGGTACGGAATTTAAAATCAAAAGTTTTTCTTACATTGGTCGATTTCTTCTGTGGCTTGTGAGTACTGTTAAAATTAATAATATAAATTTCTTTAGAACCTGCCATTTTGAGGAGTTATTTTTTTATTTCACTGGAAACACTGTTGTAATCCTGCCAATTATGTCATGTATTTATATGTGGCTGTTTTCGATGTTTACTGGTTGATAAACCCTACTAGACATAATCAAGTCGAAATAAATTTGATTTTTGTTTTTCTAATTCCACCAAATGATGCCGTTGTAAATACGTGGTTTTTCAAAATGATTTTTTTTTGGGATATTTATTCCTTTAATTAACATCACTGACATCGATTAGATGGTTGCTAAGGATCGTATATTAAGTCTAAAGTATGCTGTAATTCAAAAGTTAAAAGTGCCATCCACGCGTTTTTTTAACGTTCTTGGTCAGGCTTTGACTAATAACATGACCTGTTATTTTACTAACACTAAATATAGAACAACCACGACGTTTATGACATGTTTTTAATTGTTATCAAAACTTTTAAACAATGTTGACAAATCAAAATAAATTGTCCATAGTCCTTATGCGGACCTGAAAAAATAATAAGCCAGGATATAGTATAGATAGACCAACAACAATCTATCAAGTGCAGTTAAAGATATATTGTAACTTTTTTTCAGGTACAATCATATATTTTGATTTAAATAATGTTGATGATTTTGTAATAGTTAACTCTAAGTATTTTTTTGGAAAAATTGGCAATAAAATGATTCCTTTGAATTACGATTTTTCATTACAGTCATTTAAGAAATACCAGCTTTAAAGATGCTGTTGGGATCACCTTCATAAAAAAAAGACTTCTTTGTGTCAGTTTATTTTTATTATTTATACAATTTTTCGATTTACAGCTTAATAGGAAAAAATAAACAATATTTCAGAATAGCACTGTCACAACTAAATTAAGTATATAAAATTAGCTCATCATGGGAATATCGAAGAGGGTATTGTAAGCATTTGGCGCGGGCGTTGTTTGGACGTCAAGACAAATGTATTGAAATTGCATTATTTGTGTAATGCCATCTTAAGCTAAATTCTCGTTTTTGGGATAACAATATTTGTCTATTCTAGAAGCTATGCATTAATAATTGGTATAACTTCTAAAATAAATATCAATTCAAATATTCCCCTTAAATGCTTATAACGATCCATTTAAATCACTGCCGTAAGTCTTATACTTATAGTCAAGCACATTTTGAGTAAACTTTATTTACATTAAGACCCTGAAAATACGGTCTAATTGTTTGCCACCCAACGCCTGTACGAATGATTCCAAAACATTTAATTTGGTTAATGATCAGATAAACTAGACTAGAGCCTAGATTTCTAGATCATGTTAAGTTTGTTATAATTGTATATAGTATAAGTCTTATCGAAAACCGAGATGTGCGAGACGTTCAGGTGGCCATAAAAAATAAAATAAATGTAATAATATGCTGTTACGTCGACAATGCCCAACGTCCAAGCAAACAACCGCTAATATTATCAGAAAGTTTGTTAAATTTCTAATGATTTTGGCTCCACAAACAAGCGCGAATCAGTATTTTAATGTTTTTTGAATAGTTAGTCATAACGCGGAGCCATATTTGCCATTTGCGTTCATGACGCAATTCCCTAAGCAATCGCCACAATATCAAAGGAAACACCGACTGCCTAGTGTTTGTATGTAATTTATTTACACAATGTGGCCAAGTGTGTTTGTCATTTACAGTGTCACTATCAGCCGGCCCATACCAAGTCGCACCACTTGCGACATCGATATAGTATTGTATACAAGAACCTTATCGCACTGCACATCAACCGAAAAGTAACGCAAAGAACATATCCCTAAAATATCCTCTTACATCACGAGGTTCCCTTTATAGCATTGCCACCATGTGGCATTGGCTCTGTCTGCTTTCTGATTAGGTACTAAAAATCTTCAAACTTATCATTCTTGGGCTTGAAAAAGCTAATTCAATGGAAATTACCAAATGAAATCAAAACAATCACAAGTAATTAAAACTAAAGGTCACAGCACATTACACACACCCGGCACCCTCACCGCAACACCATGCATATATCACGAAGCGTATACAATTAATCATAGGTCCACAAAACCGTTATATTTAACTGCCTATATTGCCACACTACGGAGGTGATGCAGTGAGCGCGACTCCGCACCAATCCATGGAAATAACACCAACCGCTCGAAGCGAGGCCGTGCGGTGCGGTGGATTTAGTGAGCTGTGATCTTAAGCATAGACACGGTTGTGCTTGAAATCTTACAGCCGCCTGGCTAGGTGAACATTATAGCTACAAAACCAGCTAGTACAGTCCTTGAGCGTTTAAGATAGGATTCAGAATCATAAAAAGAATCGATGACAGCAAAGTATTTCTATAAACCTAATCCTAAGTTAACACGCACTTTAAGTAGGAAAGGCACCTACAGAATATCAATGTAAGTTAAATTTATTACGAAACATACTTGCAAAGACAACTCATAAGCTTTTATTCTGTTGGTATGTATAAAATTTAAGTTGAGGGTAAGAATATAAATGATTAAACAGGTACATTTTTTGAAAATTGTTGTTTCCTAGTGCCGAATAATACCAGTTGGACACTACCATTTTTTCCATTATGGCGTTATGGTTCTTCACTGAATCATATTATCACGATTTCATTTTCGCTCCATTATACATACATACATATACATATTCTCGCGCCTGTATTCCCAAGAGGGTTAAGCAGAGCACATGAAGGGGGAGGTGCTATTCTAACCCGGCACCACACGGGGTTCGCTCCATTATAATCGACACAAATATTAGTAGGTAAGTTTAGTTTGCTTTAAGTTTCATCGGCCCGGAGGGATAAAAGCACGCAGCAGTAAGAACTCCACTTTAGTGGACCTCTGTCGACACTGTTTTTTTGTCGATTAAAATTTTAAGAAAAAAAATGTTATTGGGGAATTTCCCCCCTAATTAGCTTATAAATATTAGATATTAGCCCAATTAGCTGAATAGCTTCAGTGAAATCCATAGCAAGAATGTTTCAACCGTCTCATTTATCTGGCTAGATTTTATAAGAATCTGCTGCAGATTTTGACATCGTTTTTGACTATTTGTAAGAGTTCCTGTTCCTTTAATAGATGACTAAACGACCATTCCATGTTTACAGAAAAGTATCCAGATGAATGAGATGGTAGAAAAGCTCGAATAAACGCCCAAAAAAACACTTGATAAAATATGTGACTGGTCTTAACCGCCACTAGGTTTTTTCTTTATATTCCTACAGTATACCAGTAGCAGTAGCCCCAAAGAAAAGTTGTAATTGCAGGTTATATGTATATGTTTCGTATGCATAAAACGGCTCACGTCATATATCCTGCCCATTGTAACTTTGAGGATGTTAAAATGTGCCCAAGGATATACAGGGTGGAAAAATCGAATGCCACATGGATGGAAACTACCTTAAATATTGTAAATAGCACATTTTGTGTAAGGGAGACTTACCTTTATTTTTAAAAACAATAAATTCTCCATTTAAGGATTTATGAAAAATCACTTGCCTCAATCGGGACTCGAACCGGGCAAATGTGACAAAAAATAACGTGCCGTATTTTATGATGCAGATTGAAAGGGTTACTGACAAGGTTCATTTTTCTCTAAATAACAAATACAATCAGGATAACGGAAGGCCATGAAAACTTTAAACTAAAAATTAAAACACACAAAATAATCGTCACTCATTTATAATGTGAAAGCACTTGCAAGTCGCGATGTCGATTAAACTACGTAAAATAGTAGAGTAATACGTAAAATATTTGAAAATGGAATGAACACAATTCGAAAAATGGGATTCCATGGATTACTACTTAATTGCTGTGCATTTCACGTGACGTGTGAAATCAAATTTAAAAGGTAATTGTTACTTTTCGTGGCCTTTCGTTATTCTGATTGTATTTGTTATTTAGAGAAAAAATATCCTTTTCAGTAACCCTTTCAATTTGCATCATAAAATACAGCACGTTATTTTTTGTCACACTTGACCGGTTCGAGTCCCGACTGAGGCAAGCGATTTTTCAAAAATCCATAAATGCAGAATTAATTGTTTTTAAAAATAAAGGAAAGTCTCCCTTACACAAAATGTGCTGTTTACAATATTTAAGGTAGTTGCCATCCATGTGGCATTCGATTTTTCCACCCTGTATGTAATTTGTGTTAGAACAGAAATGCATCTCATGCATTCTTTGGTGTGACGTGTTTTACAAGTATCGACTAGAAGACGCAAAAATTTCAATAACTCATACCTATCAATATTAAGGCTGATCGAGAGTACTAAAAAGTTAACGTTCGTTAGAATTTAAGAAGTACATAACCATTTTTTTACCGTAGGTACCTTTTTATAAATTTTGATAGAAAAAGTCTTCGAGGTTAGCGTGTATTACATATTCTTAGTATTGCCACAGAACATTTTTGTGGAACCTTCGATCTTCCTTAATAAAGAGTTTTCTAAGTATCGTTCTGGCATTATACAATACTACATCGTGTCTTTATCTTTTTTCACTATCTCTAATAAAATAAAAATTATGATACCTAACTGATATACTTATTTATACAGTATGGAATCTCACTGAATTGTACACACGGTATACGTATTTCTTAATAGGGCTTATGACTTCATGAATTCCGAAACCTCAACTTTGTCACCAAAATAGACCGTTGCTCCATTAACATGTACAAAAACACAATAAGATAAATTAGTAGATAATGTAACAACCACTTAGGTAACTGAATCAGTAACTATACAATAGTGGCAGTAAATACCGAGTATCGTTTGTTACGGCAATACTTAAGATAATATGTGCGTTCATTTTTGAACGTTTTTCCGACGAACAAAAAAAAGGTGATTATTATACGAAAGTTCTGTAGGTACTAAAATAAAAAAAAAGGTTTAGGTAAGGACTACAAAACAATATTTTTAGAGGTAAATATAATCTGATGAATATTTACGGATAGCTTTCACACGATGTTGTGAATTTATAGGTAGCCGTGAGTTAAATAATCTAAGCTAGCTTGGAATCTACAACAGGCGCGAAACACTACGACTAACCCCATAAAAGTTCGTTAAATTGTTAAATAAGTTTGAAGTTAGTGACTTTTTAAATTGATGTTAAGTACCCATATTATTAATTATGATTTAAAGTACGTACCAAATGTTAATTAAGCTCTTTGAATTGTTTATTAAGTTTCAGCATCAGTCTGCCAGTCATAAATTAAAGATGCTAGGAATTGATTCCAATATTGGTAAATTAATAATGAAGAGAATTCCGAAGCGTAGGTTGACAAAAATATGTTAAAAAATGTGAATATTTAGAGGCGATTTCTACTAACATAGGTTAATAGAAAATTTCCGATTTCTAAGCACAACACGAAATTTGGACGAATACAGAAAAGAAAAAAATAAATCTTACGTTTTGTAATGTCTGATGTTGATGTTTGGATAGATGTTTTACAAAGGCTGGCAAATAATGGGGACAGATAAATTAGACATAGGTACGTATCTACATTTTTGCATAAAGATACCCTTCTTTTTGATCACCTATTTTAGCATATTTTAAATGCATTGACCGCTCATAATTAGGTATGTGCAGTCGGGGTATGACAACGTTCGTGAGTTTTCAACGTAGGTTGGTAAATAATTAGTTTTATCAAATGCATATAATGTATTTGTCTTAGGACTTTTGGAAACGAATACCTACTTATTCCAATTTGTACAATCTGCCAGTGTCATAATATCACATTACATTGGTCGCAAACAAATATAGACTTTTTGAGGTGACGAATAATTTAGCTATTCATATTTCGACTGTAATCATACATAATTGTTATTCATTATTAAACTGGGTATATTAGGTACTATATGAAGTCCGCTTCATCGTAGGTATGCATCTCAAGAGAATATTCAATTGATACCTAGTATCTAAGTATTTGAGCTTTACATAATTGAAAGGAATTTTAAACACGGCACGAGTACCTACTATCAGAGATTATACTGAACTGTGTTGTACTTAAGTGAAGGATTTTAAAAGTTTTTCTAGCTTAACTTAGAATTAATTAAAGCAAAAGACGATTGAACACTGGCAAGCCCCTCGTGTCAGTAAGACTTTTTACATATCACATTATCTCGAAATAGTATTGATTGTAAGTAATTGTATTGTTATATGTGTTATATGTATATGATATGACCATTCAGTGGATCAAGGACATTACAAAGTCACACGTGCGAAATTACGCTTGATATCGGTTCATATCTGAGTCTTGCTCCTTAACTGCTGAATAATGACAGGCAAAATATTATTACTACTTCTGCCGGGTTCTACTACTCCACTGAAATTTAAGATGTATCCGAGATTTTCTCCACTTTCGAGTGGAATATTCACAGCTATGACTTTAAAAAATCGATCCCCTGTTCTCCATATTGGACTTATATTTTCACGGAAAGCATATTTATATATGAATCGCCCCTTAAG
This sequence comes from Adoxophyes honmai, assembly GCA_005406045.1. Taxonomy (NCBI): domain Eukaryota; kingdom Metazoa; phylum Arthropoda; class Insecta; order Lepidoptera; family Tortricidae; genus Adoxophyes; species Adoxophyes honmai. The sequence continues at coordinate 51,493 of BHDV01063465.1, forward strand.
TTCAACCGTTATGTTAGTTTTCCGATTTCCCTACTAAAGTCAAACGATATTTCCTTTTATACGAATAGTTAACTGAGGCCTACTGTCCACGATGCGCATAGCCGTTAGGTACGTGCATTTTCATAAAGCCCGGCGTACTGACATGTAAGCTATATTTTTATTAATTCCTGATGATGATGTTCGACTATGAATACATTATTGCGGCTTATTATTAGGTATCTCTGAAGTCTTTGAAGCCGTCGGTGATACCATTGTATACACCCATATCCAAAAAGAAATAATATATATTGTAGGTACACCGTAGTAGTAGTAGTAGTACCTAGTACAGTTCTGCCAGTAGGTACTGTTCGTATTTAACTGCACACGAAGATTATTTTGGAATTCCCCGAGGATGATAACGTATTTCATTCAGTTTATCGAATGATAAAAAGGACACCCATTCCATAACATATTGCACTCATATATACTACACCCCATATTACACCCATTCCATTGAACTAGATTTGCAGTCATCTCCGCCAATATTTTCTTTTAGAAAAACATCGTGCTACCTAGCTATTTCTTGCGATGTTGCCCGGCGTAGGTATGGCACATACCTGTACTTAGGACGCCAAGCTTGACGAATGACGTATACTTATGGCATTTGTACGTGAACGTTAGGCCTGAGAACTAGTAATTAATAATATCTAATAAGTACACTTTGTTTTCTTTTTTTCGCAAGTTAACACAAAAATAAGATTTATGTCTTCTAACTATCCGTTCAATAAAATAGATTGTAACTATACCATAATACCTAATATAGAAACTAACTATGTATTTCGTCTATAATTGTGGAATATGAACAAAATATCTACAATTTTATTTTTAACCAGCAAAGAAAAACAAAAATTAATGTGTTTAATTTATTACATCTACTAACTCGTATTCACAATAATCTTCATATAAGAGGCAGTAATGTAGCAGGGAAATCGGACCGCTTTACGGCAGTGTTCAGATATGTGACGGGTTTGATTACGGTCCGTTAAGTACAATATTTAATTATTACAAAATTAAAATCAACATAACTGGAGCAACAAATGCGGCGATTACTACTTCCACGCGTCTTAGACAAATACCTCGCAAACTCTGGGACCGTCAAATCAATACAAGTTATGTTGGTAAAAATTTGTACTTAATTGGAAAATTTATTTGTTGGCCAATTGGTGAACCTATATTACATTAACACGCTATAGGAGCTAGTAAATGGCGTTTTGATACCATTATTCCTATATATCTAATAATACTGGATGGATATTAATATAATAATAATAAAGTATCGCGAAAAATTCAGATTATTTCATAAGACCTCATCTTTTTTGTAAGTATACTAGTCGAAAAGCTCTTAATATTATAAAACCTTATTTAATGTTATGTATTTGTAAGAGGATTATGTAATTATGTACCTAGAAAACCCGCTTCGCTTTTAATAACCTTATCGTACGTTAGATGAACGAATTGATATCCAATTAAGTAGTAAGTAGATATTTGTTTTAAAATAATCTTTAAGCTCATAATAGCAAAGTTTTAGCAATATTAGACACATAACACAACAAATGAAAAAGAAGGATAATAATGATTATTTTATTAATAAAAATAAATTATAAAATAATATAAAATTCGTTAGTGAAATATTTAAAAAAATGCACCTCAAATTAATCTGGAGAGTCGAAACATTTAAATAACTGAGACTGAGACTTACGACGCGTCGCAGACCAAGTACTTTAAAGATATCATCCACACTTATTTATAACGATATTTATAATCAAGTAAATGATTTAATATCCATAATAATGAACACGCTTCGTCCTGGACGGAGAGGGGGCTAAATGAGAAATTAAAAGTACTTACTAAGGTTACTCTGCTTTCTTATAGAACTTGTTTCATCGTCTCGTTAAGCCTTCGAGGTTAGATACCTATCCTATCCATCATATAAATATAACCATCAACTTAAATATAGGTACATACTTACTTGAGAAATTTGTCACGAAAAAGTGACCGTTTCAAAATAGTATTTAACAATATATTCCATTTGCTTTGTCGGAAACATCAAGCGCAAAAACGCGTTAAAGCAGCTATGGACAAGTAAATCTGGCTCGTTCTTAAATACTTAATTGCAACATAATGGTTCAGGTCCCATTCGAGGCTTCAGAATTCATATTATCACCCCTTATTGAAATAATTTAAGCAATAATCATATCCAAAACAAATTCAGACATGTCGCATACTGCTAACGTTTTGCTGTTATCACCTAACTACAATCTTAAAAATAAATTGAATTTACAGATAAAATTACCGATTAATAGATGATTCCTAAAGACCATATTACATACAGTCTGTTTTACATTACGGACTTTTTCAGACTTCTTAATAAATTTAAAATTGCCAACGCCGTTCCTAACTACGAGATTGATTTTATTCAAGTAAGTAGAAAATCGAGATTTCCTCAGCGAAATCTATGTGTGGCTTTAACTATCTACGATATTTCAGTTAACGAACGTTCTTAGTAATTAGAAATCAAGGCTCGTGTATAGGAGATAGTATGTGTCAAAGTGAAGCATTCTGTATGTAGGTAGGTACGTACGATTTTGAGAACGCACCGGGCCCATGCGTCCGTCAGCAAACATACCCGTCACTGGAGCTACGGCGCAGCTTGCTATATCAACTAATAATACTGAGTCAAAATTATAATACGCTTTCAATAATCTGGATATAAGTACTACTTTGGCCGACACGAGTAATTCACAAAGTATTTCAAATTATTTGTGTTCATTTTTCAAATTCGACTTTTATGAGCCTTGTGTAACGTATTGCTGGCTATCTTGATTCTTGAATTCTTGAATCAGAAACCAGGTCCGTGTAGGTACTATATTATAGTCACGCCTTAGTAGTATCGTCACAAAGAGTACATGTTACAACTATTCAACAAATTAATAAATTTGACAATTTCATAAAATCATATTAAATAAACGTATGTAGATGGTATGAACTTATAGTAAGTATCTAATGATGCCGGGGCCGGGCGCGACACGTTTTCACGATGCTGGACCCGTGTTCCTACATTAACCGAAAAATTATATAATGCGTAGGTATGTCTATTCTTAACACATTTAAACATTAACATCCATTGAAACTACTAAATTCGTTGCAACAGCCTCGGTTTTCATGCTAGTGTCGTTCAACGGGCGTCACAAATAGAACCAGACAAGCTTGGGAAAATTATGCGCTAGCAAGAGGTGCCTGTTGACCAAAAGTAAGTCACTCAGGGACTCTATATTCCTCGATTTATTTCTTTAGTGACGCCTATTGAAGGACGACCCCTAAGAGTTCGTGTAAGTTAGAGAAGATATCGTGGTGCAAGTATAAATTGGTTCCAGGTACTGCTAGCAACATTTCTATATCAATACTTAGTTGTAAGGTATACTCCGCAGTCCTCACACGCCAGTCATTAGGACCGCTTGTCGCAATCGGCAGCGACTTGAACACGATATAACAGTAGTTATTATTTGCATAATATGTGTATCTAGCATAAACACATTTTGTAAAATATGACAAACTTAATATTTAATATTTCGAGATATGGTAAAATTAAGATAAAAGTTGACAATAAATTGACTTGTTTGTATTCTTAATTTTAAACCCATAAATACACCTATGACTAATTTATAATTTTAGCAAAACCCAGGATTTACTTATCCGCTGTTTATTTACAAATATACCTCGCATATAGGCTGTTACAAATCCATGCACAGTCTTCAAATGCCGATAAAAGAGAGTTCACTACACCATGGCATGGCATGAACACTGGATCCATCTGACATCCAAGTCCGAAATATGAACAAGTTAACCCTCACTTGCAGTCTTGCATGTCTTAAACATCGATTCTATTAAGTAATAGGTACTAAATCGAGGTTTAAGGTAATGCCGCAAGTAGCCCTAAATCTAGTTCTATATGCAAGAGTATTTTATTTTCATTGTTGTGGAAAATAAATCAAAAATATGAAACGGTGTAGGTACTCAGAGCCTTAGGTCGTATGAAAAGTTTATACCTAATATGGCGACCGCGGGTCTTGTTAAATTAACAATGTTAATGAACAAACAGTGTGAATAGTGCGATACGAGCGAGCAGGTATAGAGTATAACTTGTTTCGTATCTGTAAGATCTCTGTAAATTAATATGGCCACAATTCTAGTTTGTAGTATCTTCTACCTTTTAATGTTTACACTTTATTTTTGACAAAATTAGTAATATTTCAAAAGTGTGCCTTGTAACGTTCTCCTGACTACTATTGAAAAATATAGTAATAACAGACAGTAAAGTAGTAGGTAGTGCATTGATTTAGTCGCAGCCTGTACGTTTCGGTTTTAATGAACTGTTGCTATCGGTACACTGCCAGTTTGTAGAGTCGTCAGAATACAAGAGATTTGGATTAGGTATGTTTCTTTTGCGCAATGCAGGGGCCTTAAAAATGTTGATGTTTGACCTACGATGATACAACCTACATCAAAAGCCTTATTTAATTAAGATTCCATAATAGTCCTGATACTAATTGACCTTATTAGAGACTACGTACTATATGAATCTAACTTTGTGGACTACAGAGGAAAAATCGTTATTTTATACTGGAACTGGATTTTCGTCCTGAGTCCACGCCTGCAGACGGCCGATCTCCGCATCTCACGACTTTACGATCTTGTCAAATTGCACCACGTAGAATGTTGACCGGGATTTTTGATGGTTACATTTGTTAGCTAAGTTGTTAATAATTACTTTACATTTCACACATAATTAGGTACGAAACATCGAAATACTGGAATTGATACATTAATCTTAGTTTACTCGCTATTTTTGCCATTATATTACTGCAGAGTTTTCAAGGAATGCTCGGAAACTTGTTATATCTTGGAATCATTAAAAAATAGCATAAAAGGAAATCCTATGCCCAGTAAAAGGGCAGTACTTAATTACTAATCGATATTGCTAGAACTATACACTAATCTATATAATATTAGAGCGTAAATATCATGTCTTTTCATCTAGATGTTTATCGCTATGAAATGTGTATTAATGATATGAAAAATATGTTGAATGTTAATCTATACTACTTAATAAATAATTATTAACAAACTCCTCACCTTAAATTCAGACTAATATTTACTGGTGGAAAAAGTCGGCCAAATGAAAATTTGTAAAATGTATTTAAATGATCCTACGGGGTGGCAGCATGTAAGAAATTGATTAACCAGCTTAGCTTTATTTATATGCATCAAACCGGGCAGTTAGTAAATTTAAACTGCTTTTGTCTTATTTTTATGAAGTACCTCGGTTTTTATTCAATAAAATGAATTGCGAATATATCAAAGCATTTGAATTAGATATCACGTGCAAAGCGAAAGCAGGCACCGTGTATCATACAAATGGGTTCAATATGAAGTTCAATGATTCATCATCAAGAGAACTTATTACTTCATAAAAAGAAATATAAGATTTCAGCGGATATCCAATTTTTACCTACAATATCATCTTTGACTTGAGTTACAGTCTGTTTCATCCTACAACTTATATAACAATCAACACAATGTAATAATATAATCACATCTTAATTGGATATGTTTTAAATGTAACATTACAGGCTAACAATAATACAACATTCTTACCTTGCATTTCGTAAATGCAACTGATTTGCCACAAGTATCTTTTACAATTATAATAATTGATTAATATTGACATGTATTTAAAAATATGTGAATAGCCAGAGCTGTAACGTCTGCAGCATCGTGGCGGCGCCGGACACCCGGCCGCGCGAAGGGAACCCACGCGGCGGTCGCACTAACAGATTAAGCTTGCACTGGGTGCGTTAAAGGGATTTAGTCTCGGCAAAAACAATGCTTATCAATTAATTAAATCATTTCAATTCTGATTACGACGCAAAAGTACTGAACGTACAAATAATACAATAGACCATGAATAATTGGAAAAGTTGCTTATGGCAATGCCACGTTATGTATCTTATCAGTGCTGTTTGGCGTTTAGCCGCCTCACAACCATCCTTTATATTAATACCACAATGAACAAACATCAATTACTTATTAGGAAACAACACCTTGATGACGACAAAGTATAGGTCTCGTCCCGCAATGCGGATATTACCTAAATGGTATTAGGTACATGTTTGTCTAGACATTTAACGTAACCTACGACATCCATGTTCGCGCCATATTCTATTGTCTACACTTGCAAGAATTCGAGGCTGTTGCACGATACACACGGGGTATTTGGACTGGGCGCTATAAGCTTGTCTTGCATATATCTGTACGATTATTACATTGAAATACGCACGACATACAACAAAGGTATTTTAACTTAAATCTATACTCCTGCTTGTACGAGGATGATAATAATACTCGCATCAATCACAACCTCGCTGTAAAAATGTTCATTCGAGCTTGCGGTTTAGAACTGTACGATAATTTTTAAAAGGTTTACGATCAGTCACCATATGTGTAACTACCCTATGTAATAATTTTAATTATTTAAACCGCAGTGTTCATAGTCTGGATTTTTTTTGTAAAATGGATGGTCCTCCATTCAAAAGTTATCGCACAGTAGCCAAGTAGGTATGTGACCTGTCCGGACGTGGCAAAACAAATTCTGCGCTTATCACACACAAATCAAAACCTTCAATTTCGGGTTCGATGGCAGTTAATTGAAATACTCGCTAAAGTTTGATTAACTCGCGATTGTTACCTCAACAGTCTAATGGTGGTCAATGTTCAATGAAGGTTTATGTTTGGCGTTTAGAGAAGAATTATATATTGGGGCAAGAGATAAGACGAACCCTCATTTATAAAAGAGTGAACAATCAGTTCTGTTTTGTTTATAATACAAAATGTTGCTTAATTAGCTCCCTTTTAGAGATGTCGATAGCCAACTACGTCCGGAGATAATGCTCTTTTGAGATCAGTTCATTGTGGGTGTAACAGGGCACTACATTCGGATTAGGCCATCATGGTTAACTATCGATTGGCGCCTCGGGAGCTGCAATATTTGCTTTGGCTCCCGGGCGAATGAGCGTGTCTTGTCTCAAGCTGGGTTATGTCAAAGTCCGAGATTATATAACTAAGAGAGAGCGAGTTGACACAATAAAATCGCTCTATGGCATCACTTTCAGTTGTCCATATCCAGGGGTGGGGGTTGGGGGTGGATCTCAATCCGCTTCCACCCTTATACTATTTACAAATTAACTATATGGATAAGCAGAAAGCGATACTCAAGGTTCACATACGGAACGAATACTTCTATAGGCCTATTGATATATTCACGAAGAACCATTCCTAGGTGATTGTGTCGTAATGTATTAAGTGTCACTATGAAGCAGTAGGTAAGCTGTTCGTATTTACAATCAGAGTCGGCGAGCACAATGAGCTCATAGTGAACCCTGACTAAAAATATAGCCAAAGGCATTCTCATTGCAGTCACAGCAGCTTATTATATCTTTTTCTGGGCAAGCTTTACAAGCTTACTGAAAGTAGTTTTTAAAACATTTCGGCTCTATATTACTACCTAGGGTTTGCACGACGAGATAAAAGTGAAACACCTTATAGTTCACGAGTTCATTTAACACTGGTCGCTTGTGAGGCGTACGGGAGATGCGTCGGCTGGGCTGCGGAGGGGCGGCGCGTGCGGCGGCTCACACGTGGCAGGGCGGCGGGGAGCGCGCGGGCAGCCGGCCGCGCCACACGGCGTGCGCGCAGCCGGCGCCGCCGCCCTCGCCGCGCGCCGTCGCCTTACCTGCAAGTCGGCGACACACGCGTTAGCGCACCATTACCACGCATGCTTATCTAAGCCATCTTTGTTTTATGGTATGTTGTATGAAGTGTATATTATTTCAGTTTATTTTCCTACTTGGTACTACTAGTACCTATGTATTAAGGTACCTAGGGATTAAGGGGCCTATTAAGATACTCGTACGTAAAAGTAGTCAATAGTGCGTACCTACTTACGTGTAACGGGTCATTACCAATAGCGGTAAAAATATAAAAAAAAAACACTCAAATAATTTAATATTACAAATTACTTCTTATTGTGAGGAATTTGTTCAGTTTACTAAAATGGAAATAAGTATGATGTTGGTGGATGTGTTATATTTGTAACTATTGGTAAATAGGCTTAATTCCGTACCGCTACGAAATTCGGGCTTATTTAATCAATCCTGATCAGCTCACAATTCTTACTAAAATACCTATACAGTCTGTGTAAAGGATATTTAAAGCCATGCGATACAGCTGGGTCCCTAATAACAGAAAAGGATAGGGTTAAGACAAACACGTAGCCAGTTACCCAGATCAATAACTTGATGAATATGTGTCCTTAATAGCCAATTCCGTTCCAATTCATGTTGCAAAATCAACGCCGTTGAGTGCGTTCAGGGTTCTACTCCGAAACATTCAGTAAAAAGTAGATTACATATTAGGGATATAGTTAAATATTTCAAGTACATAATTATATATTTAATACCTTGACAGTTAAATTACACTTTTGGTTGAAGGCGTCTACTTAAATTTTGTTCTTACGGATGTGAAAAATATATTAAATGATTTAAAAGACATTTTGTATAACATAAAAAGCACTGAAAGATATTTTGGGGTATGCAATTAATAACCTAAGTATCAATAAAAAACAAATTAGAATAAGAAGAATGTATAATATTTTGGATATTTTAACCGCGTCGATATCTTTGATGCAGAGAAATATTACTTTTTCGGAGCAGATCCCAAAAAGTGCATCCATTTTAGTTTATTATTTGATTTATGCAAGTGTACGTTTACGCAATAAAAAATATTTTCTTTCAAAATTTGGAAATTATTAACAAGTCACCGATCAATTCGATAAACCACAACACTTATATAAACTTTTATTGTAGGTACAAGTATATTCACGTGCGTAAATAAATAAATATAACAATTAGAATGTACGTTTTGAGTATCGTTTTCACCATAGGAGGGTCTTGAAGGATAGGGATTTGCATACAATAGAAGCTTCACAGTGAAATCACAGAGGGTTTGTCTGCGAACACTACCTGTCACTTGAATATAATCCGGGAACGTTCGGATCTTCTTCCTGGTGGATCGTCGTCCAAGCGGTAGTGTTCGGAGTGAACCTTACAGAAAATGCATGCAGCCAAATAATACCCCTGTATTCAGAACGTCCCAGTTTTCTCTCAGAAAACTAAAACACACCTCTGAATAACCCAGGGACTTCCGCGTGCCTTACTTTGTCACGTAATTTGTTTCCTAAAACGAATAGGTACGATATTGTCATGTTGTATGCCAACAATGTATAAACGTATGGCTAGCGGATCCCACGAAAACATTCCGGGACATGCATGTAAATGATCTTTTAACTTACACCGGTCGATCGTGATCGTTGAAATTGTGGAGCTCGATAGAGCCTAAACAAACGTATAAAAATTCTGTTAGAATCTGAAGTAGGCACAATAACATTTTGGAGCGTATTTATGTAGCTAATTACGAATAAAGGATAATAGGTATATTAAACAAAAACCAATAGGTACGAGTGTAGGGCTCTGGAAAAAATATTCATAGAAATAGTAAATACAAAGGCAATAGGTATATAAGGTAGGAACCGTTAAAAATCCTATATATATTTTTGCTTTATTACTCTTTTTTGTTGTAAATAAAACTGGTAAGAACCTAGGTACAGCAATTTACCTCAAATAAGTAGGTATATTGACTTACAGTTAATTTATTTTAAATTAATAAATTGATTCGCTTGGATATCGTGTTTTTCGCCGTTGTCGTATATAGGTACATAGATCAGTTAACTAAAGCTGGCTCGTTCACAGTACTCACACTTATAAGCAATTTCACTATACAGAATTAAAAAAAAAACAATTTTGATTAAGAGCGCTTTAAATTTTGGAAGATTTGTGTCGGACCGCTGCCGCACGTTTACCGTGCCGCTGGTTATTTGCCCGCTGCCGTGCCGCTGCGGTACGGTTGCAGTCCGTTACCAAAAACAGAAATTAATAGCGTACTTATCTGACTGCCGTGCGTTTGTGGACCGGTGATATTATATATTAGCGCTCTTACTTACAAAAACAAACAGGACACCTCCGTAAAAGATAAATAGTTACCGAACTGACTTTTCGTCAGCTTGTAATTTTGGTGATTTCCATAATCCTTGCCCTGGGTTAAAACAAGATCCAAGCAGTTTTTTTTATTACTTAAAAATGTCTAAAATATGTTTCTACGAATGCGGTGCACTGTTGTGGCATCATGCTTTTTGTATGAAAGCAAACGAGCGCCCTTTCGCCATACGGCAAACGCTCCGCTTCAACAATGCAGCGGTCCGATACGAAACGTATAAATTGAAAACGCCCTAAGGGTAGACTAGAGTTAGGTTTTAGTAAAATGGGTGCATTGTAGATAAATAAATACAGATGTGTTACTTGTTTATATTATTGCTTTTAATCATAATCGTAAATTACATCTTTTACCCTACTCGAACCTTCAACGCTCGAAGAATGTTTCGCCGTCGGAATTTCCTAGTGTTATTATAAATGAGTCAGTGAAATTATCCGCTTTTGGTTCCCGTTGGATATAGATGTGTTCGTGTTATCGCGTCTATCTCCAAACATCACTAAACATAGCAATAGTAATAGAATCTGCCTCTTTTTAACCGACTTCAAAAAAGGAGGAGGTTCTCAATTCGTCGGGATCTTTTTTTTTTCTTTTTTTTATGTGTGTTCGCTGATTACTCGAAGACGCCTGGACCGATTTGGATTTTTTTTTTGTTTGAAAGGATATAGTTTCCAGGTGGTCCCATTGTCAGCATATCTTGACCTGATGATGGAATATGAGGGAAATCGAGGGCAACCCTCAAATTTTATAGGCACAGGTAATGTTTTTGTACATTTTTCAAAGCTACACCAGTATTTACGTTTGGCAGTAAAAAAAAATGACTGAGCTGATGATGGAAGGTCAACTCCTTAATGCTTAGGAGTTAAAAGATAATTCTTTCAATACTGAATGCACCTGCAGACTGAAAATTATAATTTCAGTAATTAGTCAGGCCTGCTGGTGATGGAAGGTCACCCTCATTAGACAATTGCTTTCAGTTTAGCCCAAATTTGAAGTCGGTTTTTTTTGTTTAAAATTATATATATATATATCTAATTCGTCCAGTTTTCAAGTTAAACTCCATAATGTTAAAATTTTGTGACAGACGTGACAGTCAACACACGTGACAGACGCTAACATCACACTGTATTTATAAACAGTAGCAAAAGAAAAACAATAACTGTTTCCTTCACGTTCATAAGCTAGACCGCGTGCGAGAGAGACGGGCAGACTTTTCATGATGCGTATGCAGTACGACGTCACGCTCCGCGCTTATTCACAGACACTAAACATACGCAATGTGTAAATATGTTGAACGTGCCAGCTTTTGTTAATCCATCTAAAAGAGCTGTGGAAAGGATAAGGTGTAAACAGCTAGAAACCTGTCACTACTGTACCTGTTTTGAAAACCTACGAGTACTAACCTAACCTAACCTAACTGGTAAAAGTGGTTCTGAAGCGTGAAGTAAGTAGTCATGGACTTGTCTACCTATACACTACGCAGATTTATTATAAAAAGTGAATTATTTTTACCAACTTTCATATATTACCTACTTAATAAAACCTGCTGTTTTTTTAATCTAACATTTAAGTACAAGAGTCCAAGCAAGACGAAAATGACAATTACACGTTAATTTACACAAGCGCGCGTTAAGTTATCCTCGGAAGTAAAAATCTTAAGCGTCAATCTTATCTTACTAATATTATAAACGTGAAAGTTTGTGAGTATGGATGGATGGACGTATGGATGGATGGATGTATGGATGGATGGATGGATGTTTGTTACTCCTTCACGCAAAAACTACTGAATGGATTTTCATGAAACTTTACAGTAATGTAGCTTATACATCAGAATAGCACATAGGCTACAATTTATAAAAAAATTGTTTGAATTTTCCAAAATATGACGATAAGTGTCGAGAAAGTAGGAAAAAATCTAATGTCTGTTGGCTATTCTGGTGGGCGCTTCCTAATAATAATTCCGAAATCTCTTCTGTGTTAGCCCGAATTTAACGCGTGCGAAGCCGCGGGCAGAAGCTAGTGGTGAATAAAATTAATAACAGTCGGAAGAGATTATCTATTTAGTTTAGCCTTGGTGATTTTTTGTACCGGGTCGAAATTATTGTATTATATTTTGAACACATTAGTACACAATCAGATAATACTGAAAAGTAGTGTGTAGAAAAATCTAATAATTTACATTAGTACATGATGGTCGTAAATTATCATCTTTTGAGAACTCTCATTTAGGTGTTCTCTGCCTCTTAATACAGATTTTGTTAAAAAACTGAACTCAAGGCCATTGCAAATTAAAGCCCAAAAGGATATAGTTATACCAAATAATTGAATTGTTTAAAATGTACGTATGTGTTAGCTCCAACTTGGAATGGGGACCGTCAGCAAAATCATTCAAGAGGATTTTTTATGAAAAGATACAAAAGTTCTTTACCACTCTGAAATTTGAGTGTTTTCATGTTAGAAAATAGGGTAGTGGGCGGAAGGGAAGGAAGGGGGCGCAGCAGCCTGCACAGGGGAGCAATGGACCCCGCGCGGCATCGATTCGGGGCCGAGACCGACCGACCCCGTGGCCCGAGCACGTGGCGGGATGGGGCGAGGATGGCAGGGGCCGTGCGTGACGTCACGGGGCACCGCGGTGCCGCAGCGAGTATCGATCCCAGTAAGGTACTCCGCATTCATTCAAGCCGACGATCGAAAGGCTGCACCCACCACAGATGCGTTCTGCATGACGTGTGCCATGCTATGAATGGTGCTTGCCAACCCGCCATTCACTTGTTTTTAGTGAGGCCGGCTTTGCGTGCCAATGCCAAATCAAAACGTCACATGCAGATATATCTAAGTAAGCACTTAATTTAAAGGTCGTAAGTTTAACGTGAACTACTTAAGGTTAAAATGTTATGTGACATTTTCTTAGTATGACACTACCTACACTACATACTTTGGTACATTTAATTAAGTCAACTGCAGAGTGACTAGTGGGATCTAGTTTTTTCGTCACTATTGAATTTTCAAACTCAAGTTGCTTTTAAAATATCTACTCAATTTTATCATATTTATATGTATAGATATTTTAAATATAAATCAAATTTTACTCTTGGAATGAAGCAAATTCCATGTCATTTTTTGTTAGATCCATTAAACCACAAGAATCAAAAGATACAGTGTCCATACACATTTTGACATTGTCCATATTACGTCTCTATCCCCATTTACCCCAATAGCTAGTGAGATATTCATCTGAGTTAATTGTTAACTGAAACTACTAATAATCTAAACTTCACACGGTTGTACCTACCTAACATTTTTATGAAGAAACAATCTCAGAGTGCCACAGTCCCCAAAGTATATTTTTGATCGGGGGTATGAAATTCAGTTTTATCCCAATTCACCACGTTTTACCATCACCCTTCTTCATATTTCAGAATCAGAAAATACAACGATTTACATAGGTATTCTTTAAATTTTAAATACTATCTAAATAATAAGTAGTTAACTTGTAAGCAGGTCCTTCTTGAAAATTAAATCCACATTTTATGTTAAGTCACGTCATCCTGTTAATTTTCAATCTGTGTGTCTCACTGACCCACCCCTTACAATAGAACTGCGAATCTTTGACAGCTGCACTGGGCGAAAGTCACAAAACGCATATTTATATTATAATTATACTTATTATTCGCAGTTCTATTGTAAGCGTTAATGCCAGTGAATATATTATCATGGTTAAATGTGGTATCTAAAATAACTACACAAATACAAACTTCTTTCACTCTGCGAGTAGGTAGGTTATAGGTACATAATATACATGCACCGGTTTTGCGGGGGCAAAACTGTACCAGTGCTAGTTAATAATTAAAATTCGACTAAAAATTTTAACAATCATTATCGTAACGAATTGCCGTGTGTCGTCGGGATAGAATAACACCTCTCCATTTCTCCCGAGGATGTCGTAAGAAGACTATGGAAATTGGTTTAGGTATGTTTTAGGCGACAACCTGCCACTATTCTACATATTCCATCTTTGTAAACCATTCAGTTCAGAAAAGAATAATCCTATGTAGGTACATTTTGGGTGTTAAGAGGGCGCACACATTTTTTACGAACGTAATATAAGATCAGGTGGGGGAAGAGAAATTCAGGGGCAGGGCAGGGGTAA
>BHDV01063465.1:66859-78217 GCA_005406045.1 Adoxophyes honmai
TTACCCCTGCCCTGCCCCTGAATTTCTCTTCCCCGCCTGATCTGATAATTACGTTCGTAAAAAATGTGTGCGCCCTCTTAAGTAACTATTAATGTGTATAGAAAACAAAACTACAAAAACAGATTATTTGAACTGTATTAACTTGGGAAGAACTGGGTTTCCGGGCCGGTTTTACTTTTATAACCAGCGCTGGGCAAACGTTGCCGAGTATGATACTGAGACTGGTTGAGACCCATTTAATTGCCAGATTAGTCGTGGTTATCTTCGATATTTTTAATTTTTAGCATTTATGATTTTTTACATTACTTTAGTAACTACGATTGTAGCAGTAAACGTCTTTATAATTAAATATTATTCAAAAAGAGCAAGTTTAGACTCACAGTCATATCACCATATCAGTGAACGAAGATGAATAATGTTATTTAAAATAAACTGCCTGAAATGTCGAAAACCGATCAAATACAGCATATTTATTCCATCTAATCGGCATAAGGAGGGTCAAACTTTGTACACCTACATTTTCCCGGTAGGTATTTACATAAAACATTCAGCACGTAATAATTGTAAGTACGCCAAAGATGTTAGTATTTAAAAATAGCTCCAGACCTGTCGTTATGTTGGTATGTTTACAGTTAGAAATTCTTTGTCTACGCTGAAAATTGTGTGTCGTCGGTCGACTGTATTACATGTAAGTATGTAATTACATCTTGAAGGATTGTTTTATAAATGCATATCTATTTACATCGATTGGTGGGATGTCTTCATTCACAGGAAATTTACTTAAACGTGATACATACTAATATATAAATACTTACATATTATTTGCAGATAATAGAGAAATGCTAGTATTAAAGTTTAGTATGTAACAAAAAAAAACAAATGGCTTTAGTGTAAATTGGCTTTTGTCAAGGGTTCCCAAATAGAGAGCAGGTCACAATTAGTTTTAAGATACAAATGGGCAGAGAAAATAAGAGTAGGTATTTATATTTAGTTGATAGCGAAACTGTGAATTCTCATGGAACACATTTTGGGATTTGGGATGGTTTTAAGTACAGCAAAAGCTTCATATTTAGTCACAATAAATTGTATTTCATGGAAAAAGCGGAGTTCAATTTTATATATTATTTAGGGTTAATTTTTGAAACCCCATAAAATACTGCATTTCCCAATAACACTAACCCCTATTGCTTCTTAAGTACTTGATACATAATAATGCGTGATGCCAGCTAAACTTATAGCTGATCTTAGTTGTTAAAGAGAGTTTCCAATAAAAAAATCGGCTCTGATATTTTTTACATTTTTTATCAAGAATCGTTTACTTAAGTTATAAAGTAATCAACTTACCCGATGGTCAGACGTCCGTTTCTATGGCTTCAGCAGCATGCAGGTTGTTGACGCGCACGGTGCAGGTGGTCCGGCGGCGCATGGTGGGCTCGCGCCGCGGCGCCTGCGCACCGTCCTGCGCGTTGCCCTGCGCCAAGCGCAGAGCTAGTCGCTGCGCTTGCATTGCCTGCTTCTTCTGCAGCTCCTGCTGTTGCAACTGTCGCAAAAATAATTATTAGAATGGAAACTATTAAATACTGCCCCCCTTAAAATTGCGTGAGGACATTAATGGCTGCTCCACCGCTTGGGATATATTCGCGTCTCTCCATAGTATTTCCGAGTGTTGGCGTAGGGGTATATCAGTGCTTCTGAAGACACTATTTTTGCAGCATTTTCCTTATGTATTTTATAATAAATTTAAGTTCTCAGCCTATCTGTGTGCGGTGGACTTTGAAACAACTAAACGGATTTAAATTCGGATTAATCATACAATAAAAATCCGGAGCGGGTCGCAAGGATAGACGCCCTTGACTCCTTAAAATTACTATCTATCGGTAGATAATTGTACCTACTAAGTAGTACAAATAATACCAAGGACGATCATACCTGGTTGAGGCGCAGCGCGTCCTGGTGCTCCAGCGCGGCGAAGTCGTCCATGTTGCCGGCCTCCATCACGGCCTGCTGCTCCAGCAGCAACTTCTCCTCCTCCTGCAGCCGCCGCAGGTTCTGCTCCAGGTGCGGGTCCGCCACCAGCGCGTTCTCATCCAGCTCCATCATCTCCGAAGAGGAATCATCGCTCATGGACGACTTCTTCTGTATTGGCCCTGAAACTACAGGACACGGTCAGCCATCGTCCACGGAGACACCCGGAAGCTAATTTACAGCAGTTCCGTTAATCAAACTAAAGGAGGCCTACGGAGCATCGTACGGTATGTTGTTAGCAGTTTGTTTATTTTATTTAGTATTGGGTCTAAAAAAATCTGTTTCATAATAGTAATACAATGTTAGACTATATACAGTTTTGTACTCATAGTTTAATTAAATTACCTAGCTTACTGGATGTGTATGCTTCATACAATTGTTGAATGTTATAAAATACACAGGCTTGGTTTTAAGTACGAGGCGAATAGGTTATCATGTAGGTACTCAAATGAAGCGGTAAAAAAGTAGCCTGGACGCAGCTACCCGGTTTAAATTGATATCAGCAGAGCCGAAATATCGCGAAATTCGAGCACTCGATGCCTGGCTCGTTGCCATCTCCGACAAAACATTCTGGTAGAGTTCAAATTTAATTGCAGTGCAAACTTTGACACGAGTCACGGACATTTTAAACGCAATATGCAGTGAAAGCATGTTTGAGTATACATACCTACATACCTACATATTTTGCAGGTTCATCTGACCGGTATGAAAAAACCCATGTTTTAATGTGTGATCAGCAGGTTGAGTCTGGTATCATCATTATAGTTTATTAGGTCATAACGATAGATAGACATGTACTATCAGACTATCACTGCCTGGCAAAGAATGCCCACAACCTACCCCTCTTCATCAAACTTCTTGACTTTTGAAGTAGGATATCTTCAAATGTGGTACCTATAGTGCCTCAATTTTCTTAGCTTTCTTCGGCAATCTTAGCTTTTCAGAATATAAAACGAGTGCTCTTTTCTATGTCCAACAATGGTTAGATTTATTGTGTATCAGATTTTTTAACTAAGTAACTAAAAATTAAGGACAACCTTGATGAGGAAACCTTCAAACAAATCGACACCTCCTACGCAGAAGGTCGTAACGTTGAATTTGTAACTTTTCAGGAGAGCGGTTTTAAAATACTTTTGTATGTTTTGCAAGTTATATGACACTTATTGATTAAATTTTTGGTTTAATCTAGGCGCAGTAGTTTAAGTAACAGGAAATATATATATTTATTGTAATATAAATTATTATTTCGTTAATATTTAACAAAATTTAAAGTTACGACTTTATTCTTTTTGTCTAAAGGTCGTATAAGTATGTTACGACTGTTTACGTTTGAATAAGGTCACATAAACAGATTGTATATGGTCGTAAGTACGAAGCAAAAAGTCGTAACTACGATTTTTACACATGCATAGAGTCGTAACTTCATAGTTACGACGATTTGCACGGGGTACGGATGTTCGTGGCGTATACTTTTGCCAAGATACGACGTCGTAAGTCTTCTGTCATAAGTCGGACCGCGGCCCTATAGAACGGCGCAAATCGTCGAATGTTGTATTGCGACGGTTTGCGTGGGACAATTCAAATGATACGACTTTTAGCGACTAGAAAACTCAGTAAATAACAAACATATTTACATTTTTGTTTCTGGAAGTTGTAGTTTGGATTAAAATAAATACAATGAGCCAAAAATCTAGTTTTTGGCAAAAACAGCGTTACGACCATTTGCGTCGGAGGTGTCGAAATACGAAGCAATTCAATATGGTGTGTGAAGTTCTCAACCTGCGTCGGGCCAACATATAAACTAAAACCCTTGCCCCGTCATACTGACAGTAAGCCGGTGCCCTGCAGTGGGACTTAGAGCTGGGTTATTATTTGCTAATGTTAAATCTAATTAAGTACCCTATGGAGAAACGCTGTCAGCATATTCGGTATGATGCCCTATATCTAGTATAGATTCCACTAAGTACCTATAGTACCTACCCATTTAGTTTTTTTTTTTAGTTCTGTTTCAAATTATGTAAAATTTATCTAAGTTTACATTATTCAATTGTACCTACACCTACTCGTATTTGAGTTTACCGATAACTATTTATTTCGAAGTGCAACAATTTACGATGACATATAAAAACTCATTTTTAATTGAAATAAATGGCTACCTAGGTTTATTAAAACGAACTACTCAAAACTAATAGAATAGGTTAATCAATTACAATTAGTACTCGATTGTGATCACCGTAATAAGTGCAGAAATCAAAAGTTACACAAGTAATGTTCAAATGAAGCCAAAAATTTTCAAGGGGCGAGCAAGCGGAAGCAAGGGGAAGGCAAAATACGTGGTCGATTGACAAACACAAGAAGCAGTCGTAAAGTTCTTACCTGCGGGCAGCAGCAACTCGATTACTAAATATTGCGAGTACACCAAAGACACTTCGTTTTTATTTCAGTGTAAAATCCTACACACGTTTTTAAGTAAGACTAGAGCCGGAAGACACATCAAGAAATTTAACAACAGTAATATTAACGTTAGGTAAGTTAGGTACGTACTTTTTCATTTGTTGATATGATTGTGGTAGGTAGGTAACTTTGCCAGTACTTTAGCATCTTCGACTGAGTTTTAGTGAAAAACGTGTCACTTTAGGAAAAAAAAAATACTTGAGTGAAAGGGACAGTGCAGTGCATAATTGTGCTTCCACAAATTGTTTGACTGCAACATAATAAAATAAAAAATATTTCCTGCTTTAGTATCATAAACACCAGCAAGCTTTTTTAAATTTCACCTGACGTTATTATCCTAAAATTAAAGTACTTACTACATTGAATATAGTTTTCGAAAATATGTAGATAAATAAGGACATTGGCAAGAGAAAATGTCTAAGTTGTAACATAGCTGTACACGTCTAAATGCTACGATTTAGTGAAAGTTTTAATATCTGCTACAAAAATGTTTATTTTTATTTTTATTTGCTGCGCTCTATTAAAAGTTTTAATGTCTGCAAAAAAATGCAGCATGAGTGCAGCATTGAGAACGCAGTGTAAAAGAAAAGAAGTTGGGCCTAAAGTATTCCGCGCCTACGTGGAGATTTGCCATGAAATTTCATCACTTCCGTCAGTTGGATTTAAAACAGATTGTAACCATTTCATTAAGTCATGTACTCATATATAACAAAACATAACAATTTGCTAACATTATTAAAAAAATACATAACTTAAAACTATTATTTACAAATTTCTAAATGTTTTCGTCTCTTATTTGTTAATATCACAACGATCGTCCCTGTCGATTAATGGTCCATTAAAATTTAAAATAACACAACACCGTCACAAAATCAATAACTACAGCGGATCTCTTCTGTTTCATCGTCCTTTCCACCTGAAATTACCGAAAATGAACATAAAAGAAAAATAACGAAAAAGCGCATGCATTTAAAGTAATAAAGTGGCATAAATGGCTCATGCGGGACTTCTCAAATATTGCATTGAAATTATGAAGTAAATCGTTTAACATGATTGCTTAACGGTTACGGCTGACACGGTATAAACAGACGGTGTAGTTTTTTTTTATCCGTACATTTTTAGTAAAGCTCATTACTGGATGGTCAGCGCAAAGTGTATATAAAGTACCCGTACCCACCGACAATAAGTAGCGCGGCGGGCCCCGCTTCGCCCTTGCTCAATAGGACAAGACCGTTAAGCAATATGTTTTACAAAAAAATGAAAAATAGGCACCACCTCAGTTTTTTTATTTCTTTTTTCTATGTAAAAGCGCTTTGAATTTTAAAGCGAAATGAAATTCAATCCTTATGCGTGAAATTAACTTACTTAAATAAGGTTCCCCCATGGTCCCCGGCAAGTACGGACAACTAGTGACGTGGTTGAAGTTCTGGGACTGCATTTCCTCCTGGTCGGTCTCGCGATGGTAGAAATAATTGAAGTTCGACACGATGACCGGCACCGGCAGTGCAATCGTAAGCACACCAGCGATTGCGCACAGTGAACCAACAATTTTTCCCCACACTCCAACGGGCCTAATAAAAACAGATAACGATTAAAACATCATCCGTATATGTTATTTGTTAAATATGTTTAAAAACAATGAACTTATGATTTTTTTGGTATTATAATGGAATAATGGAATACAAGTATATGGGCGCTATGATGGTGACATGCTTTAACTATCAAATATACATACCTATGACACCGTGACAATAGTAGTTATGATTAAGCTATGAAACACTGTACAGACTTGCAGACTATCTACGTATGTGATCATGACAATGAAACAACATATTGAAAAGTAGGTAGGTAAACATACTTTAACAATATTATATTGAGACCATTCGCAGAGCAAAACGAGAGTATAAGCGTTATCAATACAATTTCGTCCATCACCGTTCACACTCGCTAGCTTAGTTAACTATTCCTGAAGGTTTGCATTGCAATATTTATCGCGTTGCAATTTGGTGTTTATCGCCAGCGGATACATTCAATTCCAGGCACAAAACGTTTCTAAAATGTGTTATTCATTTTAATAGTTTTCTTCTATACAAATCATTGTTTAAAACTATTAAAATAAACAACACACCGTGATTACGTTTTTTCCTTTAATTGAATGTAGTAGGTTAAGTTGAACTGAAATAAAATGTAAGATAACATACGATGACGAAGTGCTACGACATTGACACTACGACGACATGGAGACTCCTACCTAAACATATCGTGGGCATGCAGTAATCCTAAGTAATATCGATGATATTGAAACATCAAGAGTCTATCGAAAATGGTGTAAAAGCGTTCTTAATGATGGGAAGCTATTGACAAAACAAGCTTTGGTATATGAACACCAATTTTTTTACATAGTAGCTTCATAATGTAAAATTTACCACTTTTGGGATTGCAACAGGACACATTAACGCAGGGCATTCCAAATTAAGGAAAGTTAGGAGAGAAAGACAAACATTCTTGACAGACATGTATCGGGTGATAAGCAAAATAATTCTAATGCTTTTCCCTAAATGAAACTTTTTCGAAAACGTGCGTTCAAGATAGATGATCACCATTTTCGATGAGCTAAATCACAACATTGCATTACACTGGGTAGGTAAACATTTATTTCGTAGCAAAAGCATAACAGAGGAGCATACATTCGGTCGTGGACGGGAACTTGAACGACACAAATAGTTTGTTTCACTTCAACTCGTTTCATTCAATTACGTATGTCAACTTTGAAGTCGACGTTTAGTTAAAGAAAAGGTTTTTGGGCAGAGTTGAAGTGTCTACATAGAAAGCTGATCCACTCGTAAATACGCTTGGAAGGGCGATTGTCACTCCGACGACAGAACATAAATGTTATGGATCCCCAACACACGCAGACTTGTGAGCAGGTTGTTATACACTGACTGACATACCGTGGGAAATTTTACAATATTGTAGGCTTCCATGTAAAATTAAAGGAGTTCATTAGGATTGATTGATTCATGAACAGTAGACCGTAGTAACAAATAATAACAAGACAGAAAGTAGACCGTGCAAAAAGTAGTCCGTAATAAAAAGTGGATAAAGTGTAAGGTTAAGTTCTAAGCGAACCGACAATAAAATCAAAGTGAAGCGTAGTTACAAATGACGTGGCTAAAGAAAATCACAACCGTGTTAAACGTCAATGTAAGGTTGTAGGACATAATGAAATGACGAGAAGGCATGGATGAAACATAGGTGAAGTCGCTGTATCATACGTCATGTCTCCGTATCCTACGGTCGTCATTGTCACGACCGCCCACCAAAACGCATCAGGTATGGATTTGAAGAAGCTGTTCTCACTTCCGGCTTCAGCGAAGTACACCGCAGATGAAAACAGCACCACACCTTTAAGAACAAGCACACACCAACGGCGAATACAGTGCGACATACAGGCCAGGGAGCGCTTGCGAGCGGACGGAGGCAGGATGGTGCGCGACGCGGGTTACCTCATGTCTCCATAGCCAACGGTGGTCATCGTTATGACTGCCCACCAAAAGGCATCGGGTATTGACGAAAAATTAGTATCGGGGCAATCTTTATCGGCAAAGAAAACGGCGCTGGAGAACACGACCACCCCTGCGAACACAAAGTATGTTGTGTACGCAAGCTTCGGCGCGCCCGCGTCGCGCCGGCCTCTTCACCACCCGGCGTCGAGCGCGCCGCTCCAGGTTCTGCAGATGCTTTCCTCGGATTTGCAACTCCTCTTTAACACCATTCGAAATCTAAGTTCACTTAATTGTATAATTAACTTCCAAAACATGAAGCTTCCGAATTATTTCAATGCAAAACAATAAATTGTTTACTCAGACACGAGGCAGACCGACGAGAAGCTATTTTTATATTACCTCTGTATAACATTTTTATACGTAAAACTTTAAATATGCTTTTCCACTTACCTATGAATAGGAAAAATATCAAAAGTCCCAGCTCGCGCATGGAAGCTTTCAGTGTTCGTCCTAAGATTTGTAATCCCTTGGAGTGACGTGATAATTTGAAGATTCTGAACACTCGTACCAGACGAATCACTCGTAGTATGGCGAGACTCATAGCTTGATTGGTCGACTTGTCCTGCGGGGATACCGGTGCACGAGGGAGGTTGAGTGTGTCCTCTTCTTCAGCAACAACAGTAGCCAGAGTGATGAAGTAAGGAATGATGGCAATTATATCAATAATGTTCATCACATCTCTAAAGAAATTAAACTTGTTTGGACAAGCCAAAAATCTCACTATTAACTCGAATGTAAACCAGATTATACACAGTGTCTCAATGAGGAAAAAGGGATCAGTGATATCAGGCACTTCATCTTCTTCGATTTTGGTGCCGTTGGTGGTAGTGTTAAAGACCTTGTAGTGTTTGAATTCTGGGAGCGTCTCCAAGCAGAAGATGACGATTGACAGGAGAATAACAAACACGGAGATGATTGCAACCACGCGGGCCGCCTGGGAGCTCTCGGGGTATTCAAAGAGCAGCCAGATCTTGCGCTGACGTTCGTTGGAGGGCAGAGGCTTCTCTTCCTCTTTAATGAAACCTTCATCCTCACTGTAATAAATGGTATACACTTTGGTTGAAATATCGCTAAATTGAAAGACTTAGCAAAAACTACGACCTTTTAATGATGTAAGGAACATTCTAATGCTATCAAATTAAAAGCAGGCAATTCTTTCTACTCATACTAATTACTTGTGTATGCCTATAATATTTTGTAGGTATTTGTCAATAAATATAATGATAGATATAACATGAAAACTGTACGATAAAGTAAGTAAATACGTCATGTAAATTGTCCATTTACATGAAATAAAATTGCGTTCATACCGAAATTTGTTGGTGGCTTGCTCGCCGAGTTCATAAAACTTGATTTCTTCGGAGAAAACGTCCAGCGGGACGTTGACTGGGCGGCGGAGTCGGCCGCCGCTCTGGTAATAGTACAGTATGGCGTCGAAGGAGGGGCGGTTTCTGTCGAAGAAGTACTCGTTCCTGAAACAATATCCATTATATAGTTCATTGAAATAAACCCCCTTTCTTCCCGTGGGTGTAGTAAGAGTCGACTCTGGGAAAGGGTTAGTGTATTGTGGGCGATGGGCTAGCAACCTGTCACTGCAATGTCACGTTTGACCATCTGGTTGCCCTGAAGTTGCTAAACGTGGCACTGGATTTTCGAGTTCACGTGCTCTGCCTACCCCTCTTGGGAATGCGGGCGTGAGTATATGTATGTATGTATGTATGTGAAATAAAAAACTGGCGAAGAATTATCCATACGACAACCAAAAACATACGTCAAGGATGATGGAATTGAGAGACAAACTTAATTTTGCCGTCGTCACCATGTTTATGCCTCACTACAACAAAAATGCAAATAGTAATTTGCGATTTTCGGTTTTTTCCTGCTGTTATATTTTAACAATTGCTTCATGTCAAACTTCATGAAATTGTAGGTCATCGAAAAGTATCTATACATACATACATACATACATAAAATCTCGCCTGTATTCGCAACTGGGGTAGGCAGAGCACACAAAATGTTACATAGACAAAACGATGACTATATTCACGTTCATACCAGCATTTAGCATTTTAGTGCAGGTAGTATAGATCAATAGTATATATAGTTGCCAATACTCAATCTATCGATACTAGAAATAGGGAAGTGACGTCCATATGTTGGCGGTCGATAGATTGGATACTGGATGGATTGGATTTTACTGAGAAAAATAATCTGGACAGCAGACAAGCCGAAGCACAGCAAACTGTAATATTTACTTAAGATTTTTTTTTTCCTTTATCTAAAGGATACCGTACTTTTGTACGGAACTCTACAAACTGATGACCAGGAATAAATAACGTTTAAAATTCCTAACTTAAAAATTATTGTTGTCGGCAATTAACTTGGCAAGTGTTGGGGGTAAGTTCGCGCATCGTTTTTTCCTAAGTAAAATCAAACCACTTAAAATCTTGCCAAGTTTTTGCCGAAATGTATAATTTGTTTTGTTTCGATGGTGTACGGAACTTCTTGTTAAAAATAGGTAAGAAAAGTTCTACTTTCAATTTCAAAATTAATTTGCAGATAAAATCATGTGTTATGTATTATGTGAGGTGTTAGGTTAAGGTATATTTTACGCGACAGACTAGCAACCTGTCACTATTATTTGTATCTGCCAAATCTAAACCTAAAAAAATAAGCTAGAAGTGACCACGGAACCTGAAATAGTCATGGTTTTGTCTATGTAGTATTTCGCATTTGGGATTACAGGTGTGTATGTGCGAGTATTATGTGACTCTTAGTTTAGCCACAGAATAAGTAATAGTTACATACAGCTACTAAAGTGGTTAGGCCTTCATTTTTCCTAGCAAAATGTCACTTTTCCAAACGTCGCTTTATCGTATTCACTGTGGTACCCACAGTATCTGTTCTTCGCAGTTCCTGTACCAAATGCAATATGAAAGGACTTTTTTTCTTTGTTTAAACATCCATGATTTCTGCATCTACTGCCTATGTAATTATTTCAGCGTTAAAGCAAAGCGATGGCGGGATACACAATCGAAACTTACCGTAGTGGGTCAAAGTATCGTATCCTTCTTGACGGATCCCCCAAAAGTGTTTCCGGGAATTGATTTAGTGTACGCAACTGGGTTTCGTATTTGAGGCCGCTCACCTGTAAATGAATGGAGCATCAGTACACAGTCAACCGCACAGAAATCTGGACACGTGAGTAAATGTAACATTGCAAATATGAAATAATTTTAAACAAAAATAAACCGGCCAAGTGCGAGTCGGACTCGCGCACGTAGGGTTCCGTACCAAAAACTGCAAAAAATCA